>APFE031361015.1:0-47477 GCA_000404065.3 Pinus taeda | reverse complement strand
CTTCTTCTTCATAGTTCAGCAGAGCAGAGTTGAGCTGTGCAGAGCTAGCAGAGCCAGCATAGCTGAGTAGAGCAGAGCTAGCAGAGCTGAGCAGAGCAGAGCTAGCAGAGCTGAGCAGAGCAGAGCTAGCAGAGCCAACAGAGCAGAGCTAGCAGAGCCAGCAGAGCTGAGCAGAGCAGAGCCAGCAGAGCTGAGCAGATCAGAGCTAGCAGAGCTGAGCAGAGCAGAGCTAGCAGAGCTGAGCAGAGCAGAGCTAGCAGAGCCAGCAGAGCTGAGCAGAGCAGAGCTAGCAGAGCCAGCAGAGCTGAGCAGAGCAGAGCTAGCAGAGCTGAACAGAGCAGAGCCAACAGAGCTGAGCAGAGCAGAGCTAGCAGAACTGAGCAGAGCAGAGCTAGCAGAGCCAGCAGAGCAGAGTTAGCAGAGCCAACAGAGCTAAGTAGAGTTGGACAGAGCAGTGCAGGGCACTGATGGCCGAGATAGTACAGTCGGACTTATGGATCACCGGATGGAGTTCTCCCTAGTTGAGAGGGAGTGTTAAATTGGCAACTAGGGCCAAACTCCATGTGGGTCAACTTATCTATGGCAGCTTGATATTTTTATTGGATCCCTCTCATCGAGAGGTGTAGGATTGATCCAAAGATCATCCGATTCCGATAAGTATTTATGGAGTTATGAATTTATTTTGTTTATGTAATTATTATCAAGCCGAACAGCACTTATGTAGGCTCTAGAAGCCCAACCGACGTGTCTATTCATCATCTTCGTTTTAGTATAAATAGAAGAGGGTTTGAAGTCATTTGTGCACACATTCTTCATGTGATCTTCTCCTCTCCACGTCTTGGGTTTTTGGTGAAGGAGAGTCACATAGAGGATACGCTGGCCTGTGTAAGAATGATGCCCTAGATCTAGACGCAGTTGATGGAGGAAGCCTATACGCAGTCCTAGAGGGGAGCTCTAGCCCTAGACGCAGTCAAAGGGAGCTTCTATATGCAGCCTTAAAAGAGCCCTAATCCGTTGATCTAAGAGGCCCTAAATCCGCTGTAATGAGGCTCCCTAACTTGCTGTTTTAAGGATGCCCTAACCATTAAAAAGGGACAGAACAACGTGATGTTTTAGGGCTGTTTCTAGGTTATGTTTGAGGACCGAATTACTGCAAGGGGAGGCTGAGACAACTCCCTAGGAGGCCGAGGCTAGGAGAGGCTGGTTCAGCCTGCATGGAGGTGTCTTGGGTGTAAGGAAGGGCAGCGTTTGATGCTGTAGGTGGGCTGCAGGTCCTAACTCTCTTTGGAGGGCAGCGTGGAGCTGTTTAGGGACTATCTATGCCCAGGACAGCAGCCAAGGGTGCCAGAACCTCTTCAAGAGTAGGCCGCGGTCAAGGAGGGCTGTTTTGATGGCTGATCAAGAGTTATTACAGCAGGCAAATATGCCCTAACCAGTCACAGACATTACAGCAGTAACTCAGACTTGAAGCAGCAACTGTGATGTGTGTTGAATCCGTTCTTTGGATCAGATTGTTGGGCAGTCTGGGAGCCAAATTGGTGGCTTGACATAACAGCAAGTACATGGTGCAACAGTCAAAGGGCAGCATGATAATGGGCAGCATGATAAATAATGGTGATAGAATGGCATACCTGTAGCAGCCCTATCACAATGAACAACAGTGATAGAATGACATCTGTTAGAACAGCATGAAGATGATGATGCACATGGGTATGGGCAGCATGATGATGGATAAGATCATGGACATGGGCAACATGATGATAATCATGATTAGTGCAGCATGGTGCAGTATGCAGTGGTACAGCAAATGGACGAGATGCAGCATGATGATAGGTGAAGGAGTCACCTTGGAGAATCAGTTGAAGCAGAATGTCTTCAACTGATTTCATCGTTATAAGAAATGATCTATGTTAGATCTAGATAAGTCAAAGTGTTGACTTCTGTTGTAAATGCTCTCTCTCTCTGTTGAACTTTGAAGATAAAAGAAGATTTGATCAAAGGGTTTCCCCACACATTGTGGGGTTTGTCCCTGGCTCGCGCCATATCTTGTGTCCTCTTGTCTTGGCTTGTCTTCTGCGTTTTATATTTATGTTCTATCTGCAGTTTATCGTAATGCTGATGTGATTGCTAACAGTGAAAATTTAAATAAATTGCTCTAGCATAGAACATACCTAAAATTAACATTTTGCATCAACAATTTGTTATTAGAAAATGCTAAAAGCTACTTCTAATAATACAAATGCTTGTGATATGGATGATGTGATATCAGAAAGAAATAATTGACGAAGATGAACGAGATGGGAATATTGCGAATATATATTCACTGTAGTATCAACAATATGAAAATCAAGTTGAGATGTTTAAATTTTAAATTTTAAATTTTAAATTTTAAATTTTCTATTGGGTTTTCTAATGATTGAAAACAAAGTTAAAGAATACTCAAATTCTAATGAATAACAAGTAAAATTTCCCTAAACCTATTGCAAATTTGAAATGGGTTTGCTGCTTACTTTAAGTTTTGAAAAAAAATGAAAACCTGCAAATAAAATAAAACAAGAATAAAAAATAAACTAAGGAAAATATAAACTTAATAATAGATGAAAATGAACTTGTAAATGCGTACCTGGAAGGAATTTGTCTATAGATTTTACCTCATGAATCTTCAAATTCTTCTTTTGATTTATCAAAATTCTGACTTTGTTCAAAATCATCTCATTATTTATTCTAAATTAGAGTGGGCAATCAAGCTGAAGGAAATCAATTATTCATGTTCAGAAAATTTGAAATTCATAGAATTCATTGGAAACGAAAATGAAAATGTGCTCCCTTTTGAATTGCAACAACAATTTATTACCTTTGCTCATTCTGAATTAATTTGAGAAAAATCTGTATTGTTATAGTGACTATTTAATAATTCCTTTAGTAAATAAATATGATGCGTATTGCAACATGAGATAATAAACTAAAGATCAGAATATGATAAAGTCACTCATTATGAAAGAATATAATTATAGATTTAAATGTGTGCACATAGTAGTATGGACACCCTTAAGGTTATTTTAACCAATTTCGAGGAAAATAACATAAACTTCATGTGATTAATGAGATAATGAAGCTTTGTATCCTCAAAACCTTTAACAAATAAATTTCAGAAGAAAATCTTATAAGGACATCTCGAAATAGAGAAAATTGGCTTTGAGGTGATGGGTGCCAAGTGCGAACTCAATTAAAGTTAAGACATTATTCAGAATACGCTGAGATGTAGTTATGGGTAGAGGTATTGCTGCAAGAATTTTTTTGATTTAAAAATGGGAAGTAAGAATCAAAAAGTTTCCGACGAGGAGAAAATGTTTCACTAAACATGTATCAGAAGGACTAATTGTTTTGCTTTATTTATATCTGCAGAACTGTTGAAAATAAATTAACTACATTAATTATACTTCTATTCTAACCATATGCAGGAAAATGGCTAAGTATAGTCATATTTCCAGTGTAACCATTCTCTTATTTTAATTCCTTTATATGCACACTGTTCAAATGTTAGTAATAGAAATACAAATCTAATTAAACTAAGAAAATTAAATATGTAATCAGAATGTACAGTTATTGTTAGAAACTTATTTACAATCACCTTCTTTTGAAATGTCTTTTCCAACTGAATTTCAATTGGATCATAAAAATCTGGATGGGTTTCTATTAAGGATTGGAAAATGTTCAAAAGAGGAGATGATAGGCCAGATTGTGGATATGAGCTTTTAAATTCAAAGGCCTGGGAAAAATTGTTAGTGTTATGTACAAATGTTAAGCTATTAACAATCTTCCTTGAAGGAAAAATTTCCAAACAATTTTCAAATAGGCTAATGAAAAATGGATGGAAATTTGTCAAATAAAATGGAAAATTATTAATTGGATTAGATTGCTGGCCAGATTGTAAAAATACATTCTCTTGTTAACACTGCCTTTGAGAAGATAGAAGCTTTTGATAAAACATTAGCATTGATTGAAATTGAAATATTGATAGCTTTTGATGTTCATGATTATAATATGAAACTTCAATTTCCCAATAGGGCAATGCATCAATTGAGTATTCACTATTAAAGTGCTCAATATGCCAGCGTAAAGTGTCAAAAAATATATCAGAAATAAAATCAGAAAATAAATCTAAATTTAAACAAAATAAGTGAAAAATAAAAAATAAAATGAAACCACTATTGGTACGACTAATGCTATAGCACAATTGGGATTGTTTTGAAATAAATTATATATATATATATATATATATATATATTTTCACAAGGATTGGTCAGAATTATGGACTTTGAGTAATTTCCAATTCCAACTTATGAATTAGAAAGAGAATTATGATTATGAGTAGGAATGTGAGCTTGATCATGATATGAATTATAAATTGGAATGTTTTCTCGAATAGGGAAATCGTGAAGATAATTTTCTACTCTAAAATGAGGATTTGTTGGAATAATTTCTAAATTGAAATGTTCCTCATTTTCAGATATTTGAATTTTCTCATGAGGATAGAAATCAATATCCTCAATGTCAGAGTAATTATCATAAATGACTTCACAATATTCTCTGGAATTTCCTTCAATCTTGTCCAATATATCAAAACAAGGAGGAATAAAAATTTCATATTCATTAGTGGCAAACGAATGATCAATAATTGTTTCTCTATCTTAATAAAAACTTATTGGTAATTCATTTAGATCAAGCTCTTTATTTTCTGAAATATCATTAATACCAAAAGGGGAAAAATTATCATCATTAAAAATATCAGGATAGAGGGAAAAATGTGAATCTGAAATAATGCAATTAAAAATGTCTCTCTTTGAGAACTCTTGTACATTATGCCCATTGTAAATTTCAGATTTTAGATCATTCATTTGTCTACTCGTGTTTTCTTGAAGAAGGTTGCTTTACTGCTCTGATTTTGGCATTTTTCCATCATGAGAGAATTCAGAAATTTGTACAGCAGTTTGTGTGTTGTTGGTTACTTTGATTGCTGTTTGCACTTGATGATTTGCAATCTGATTATCTGAATTCACTACAGAGTAACTTTTAGATTTCAAGGCAGCCCTTTCTCCAAAATTGCTTCTGTTGTCTTCTTGCATTTGGATAGAAATATTTTCCAAGCTTTGTGAGACCACTTCATCATAATTTATTTGCACATCCATATTGGAATTCTCATTTATGTTGGAAGGGGATGGAACAAAGCTTGAACTAATTTCATATGGATTGGGAATGGGAGGAAGAGAACAAATATGTTCAAACCAATCTAGTGATTCTTCTTTAGTAGGTTTATCTTTGACTTTAAATTTTAAACAATTCAAATGAAATCAAATATTAAAATCAATAACACACTCATTTTCAAACATTCGTAGATATTCAATTTCATCACATACATGTTCATAATAATAGCCATCAAATTTACAAATGAAAATTGTAACAAATTGATCCCAGCTGTGAATTAAAGCAACTGGAAGTGTTCTACACCAGTTTCTGGCTTTTGCCGCGAATGTGAGAGTAAAAATTCTGCATAAAATGCCTTCATCAATTCCTTGAAAATCATAATTTGAAACATTTTGAATAAATTGAAAGACATGATTAAAAGCAGAAGAATTTCTCTTACCATTAAACTTTCCCTGAGATAAGAGTCTTACCACTTAAGGTGGAGTATCGGAAGATGCATGTCCATGGGTACAACTCCAAATTGAAAGTTTAAGAGGAGCCATCATGATTTAAATAAAATGTTAAAATTGAAAATATTCCAATAGACGACAAGTTTCAGGCCCTCCTTCTACCGTCAAAATGTGGAAGCCTAAAAAATTGTTGCAACAACATAGGGGATGTCCACCCAGTCCGGACCTTAAAGCAGCTCCTTTTCCATTTGGAATGGTAGTTCCGACTAGTTTAACTAGGTCTAGTTACCTTCTCTCAATCTCCAATGGATTTAAAATATGACTTTAATTCACCAATAGAGAAGAGACATCAGATCAACCCTCTTGCTAATCAAGGAAGAAAGTGATCTTTAAGTTGATTTAGAGCTTAGCCAATCTGCTACTAAAGTTTTCCTTTTTGGGTAGAGGACTTAAAAGAATGTAGAAATTAATATAAATGCAAACTTATTCTAAGATGCAAGTAAAAGGACCTATCTTAATCCTATCTCAATTAGGCAAATATACATCTAACCCAACCGAGAGAAATATATTTAAAGTATTGAGATTTAAATATGTCTGGCTTTTAATGAATGTCAAGCTAACGAAGTAGTTCAATTAACTGACATTATGAATACTAAGACACATCCTATTGAGACCTCTTAACTGAAATAATCAATCAATAACACTCAAGAATAAGTTCACAAAATGATATTGATCATTTAATAAGTAACTTGAATAATCAAATAATAATATGCGGAAGAAGTTCACAACATATCACTATTCAATAAATCAGTTTTATAAGACAGATTTTCTGAGCAAATAGTTACTCAAAAATCATAATTTAATGCATAAGAGTAGAGATACATAATAACATAAAATAGAGACAAATTACCCATACCGACAAAAGTGCACAAATATGTAAGTAAATTGACACAATTCTGTCATCATAAAATGAAACCAGCATTTAAAACAATAGTATTTGAAATATCAATTTATTGAATCCATTTCTCTAGCTCTGGTCTCTAATAGTCCTTTACAATGTCTGAGTTTCTGCTTTAAAAACCAGAGCTACAATAATGCAAACTCTGTTCATTATACATAACTCAGAATGTAAAATAAAAACTTCAATAATATCCAGATCTAAGATTCCACTCCTCCCACCTACAACTCTAAATCCCTATTAGATAAGTGATTTTAGAATTCTAGAATTACAGAGGAGAGAAACCCCTTTTTCCATTTTGCAATTTGTCATTTATAATGTTTCCAAAGGTATTTTTGAGAGAAAAGTTTGTTGAAGAACAATCTGCCCAATCCAATTTTATTTGCTCAAAATTCCAATCTTTAATTGCTGGAGCATTCTCATTGATTGAGATCCTTTTCTCCATATTCTTCTATTGTTTTCTTGCAAAAAGAAATCAAAATAAATTAAGATGTAAAAATAAAAACAAAATGTCATTTCTGGCATTTAAAACAAATCCAATCAAATGCAATTAATGAAATAATTAAAATAAAATATAAGCTTTCTATTGATGCATGAGATGGTTTAATTGGCCAAGGATATCATTAACGAATGGATCTGCATTTAGAAGAGGCTTGGACAAATGAAAATGTAGAAAATAAAACTCAGAAAATTGATTTTGTTTTAAAAATTCAAAGCTGGATCTTCTGCCTGACTTTCGACCCAATAAATGACTAAATCTATTAGTGAAACCTCCTCGGAAATGTTCTCCTTGATTTTATCTTTCCAATGAGTTGTCCTGGGCCTCATTTGACCAAGTAAAACTCAATCTATGAGCCTCCAAAGTTGATGAATTAAATCTGAGAGAATTCTGGAAATTTTATTGCTAGGCTAAAAAGATCAAAATTTTTAATTAAAAGATTTAATCCTAAATTAGACTCTAATCATCTAATAATTAATACTAATTTAATTGTTAATCATAAATTAAACTAATTATTTAATAAACTATTATTAATTAATATTTTTTTTTTCTCAGCAAATACTAACTTCTATTAACTGAAAGGCAAAATATTTTTACATATGAGCGAGACGTTACAACACTCGACAAAACAGAACTGCCCCATTACAGACATAAGCTGGGGAAATCAGTTACAGAGTGCAAGAGACCAGAAAGCACACATAGAGAGATACATGCGTCACCGAGAAGGAGAACTGAGCCAGCACAGAGACACAAAAGACATTGCAACCCAACAAATACAGAGTCATCAAATTCCCATCTGGGAGCCAAAAAACAGTAAGACAATTGCATAGAAACCTGACCATAAGTCTGAGACCGAAGCCTAAACAAAATGAGACAGTCCCAAGTGGCGTTACTTCTCTTTTTCTGGGTCATTGTCCTTCTTCTCATCCCGAGCAGTGTCGCCATCCTTCAAACCTTCATTACCGCTTAAATCGCTGTCAGGGATAGTTATGGCATGTTCCGCTTCGCTATGAGTTTTCTCCTCATCTGCAGGTCTTGTGTCATCTATAGGAGGAAGATTTTTGAGAAAAGCCTCCTGTTCATCTTTCTCTTTTTCCCAATTTTCCTTGTTGTCACTATCCAAGGAATTCTCACTGCCAGGAGAGGGATCAGGGGCGATGCAGGCCAAGGGGGAGACAAGGTTTTCCTCTTCCGAGAGTATAAGGGTGATGTGGGCAGTTACCAGGGGCCTGTGTAGATTACTTTGAAACTTGGAGTGCGTTGTTTGAAAAGCACTATTTGGTCTAGGTTTCCGACCAGAGCTAACAGAAGGCCCAGCTTCATGGGCGGGGGAGGGATTGAACGGTTCTGACGCTGTTTCCATGGTAAGACCAACTGGAGGATGTAGACGGTTGTCACGACGCCCCCCAGAACGATGCCTCTTGCCAGAACGAACCATGATAACAAAAAGAAGGTAGGCCTCAAGAGGGTTATGGACAGGATGACCACCAGGACAGAGTCGGGTGAGGCAAGAAGGATGCCCAACAGAGCTAGCGACCAACACCACAGTATGACTGAGCGTATAGACAACCACAAAGATAGCAGACAGAGACAGAGAGAAAAAATTCAGAGCAGGGGAGAAATTACCCTTGAGAGAGATGGCTTTGAGCCTGCGGAAATGCACCAAATTTAAGCCATCACCCACAGCTCCCTTAAACCTGGTTCTAATGCCGCGCAATAGAGCACAAAGCTGGGTGAGTGAACCATGGAACGGCATGATTATAAAGGGAGGCATATTGCGTCGTTCAATGCAGGACTTAAATGCAAATCCTCCTCCCAATCTCGCATTAATATTCATTCCTTGCTCGCATGAGGTTACGTCCCGGGAGGCCACGCTGCTCTGCAGCTGGTGGTACTGGGCATTAACTTCCTACATGGAGATCTGCGGTACCAATAATGCCACCCGGATCCGGGAGAATGTTTTTGATCTCAGGCATTTCCTTCTGCACAAGATTATTGAAGTCGAGGAGCTGAGATTCAGAGATTAGATTTGCTGGTGATCCGACATGTAGATGCCACCCACTATCAACTCCCATATTAGCCAAGAGGTCTGCAACTTTGTTCCCGTCTCTTCGAATGTGGTTGAAGGAGATCGCTCTGTGGGAACAAAACCAGCGCTCAATATGCAATAGCCGTTGAGCCATTCTCCAACTGTTACTGATCTTGGAGGACGGGGATCCCTGAAGAATTCTCGAGACCATTTGGATGAGGATTTGAGAATCTCCCTCTATTAGGAGCGGGAAGGGATTCCTATCTTGCACTAGAAGTAGCCCCTGCCAAAGACCTTCTAGCTCAACTGAGTTATTGGTGTCCCACCCTTGTGAGTCCAAGAAGGTTATGATGTTGGCTCCTTTATGATCTTTGAAGATCCCTCCAAACCCAGAATTCCCTGGGTTACCCTTTGATGCCCCATCAAAATTGAGTTTATACATGTTTCTGGGGGGAGGTGACCATTTCACCGTTGAGGGGTCTCTTGGAGGCTTTGTTCCTTTGATCAGCTATTCTTGCTTTCTGTGGAAGTTCCAGTTATTCCATATTGATTGTTCCTGAGGGAGAGTGGGGAGATCCTCTTGGTACCATGTTTTTAGAGATAAGGTTTCTTCAATGTTTTGATTTATGATTTTCCATATATCATCCAGTGGTTTGGATTGGTTTTTGAAAATTCTACCATTTCTCTCCTTCCATATGGCCCATGTTACAAAACCTGGGATGAGCTTCTAGAGAAAATTCAAGATTTTGCTTTGAAAGGGGTGGGGGTCCCAGTTGTGTATTGTAGCCGTTATGTCTCCATTAGCCCCTCCTTCTTTTTGACAACGGAAATTTATTTTTTGCCAGAGCTTGTAGGCCAACGGACAATAATACATGAGGTGTTCAATGGTTTCCTCTTCTTTTTTGCAGTTGAGGCATATGGAGGGGCCATTGAAATTTCTTTTTCTCAGATTATCCCATGTGAGAATCCTCTTGTGACAGAGGAGCCAAAGAAAGGTAGATACTTTCAGCCAGATGGATGGATCCCATATTTTACTCCATAGTGGATCGAGCCTTATTTGATCTTTGACAAGTATATTATATGCCTCTCTAGTGGAATAGATTCCTCTTTCTTCATATCCCCATCTGAGAATGTCTTTCTCCTCAGAGTACTGTATTTTCCTTTTTGTTAATTATGTATCTAGAGTTTGCTGGTCTTGCCTTGCCCCTTGAGCTATGACCTGAGTCACCTTGAGCCATTCTCTGTAGTCATGCTGGGAGGTGTTGCGCCAAAAATTCCTTACCGTGTATTAGGGGTGCAGATCCTGCTCTGGGGGAACACTAGGTGGGAAAAGGTCCCTGAGTTTAGGCATCTGTTGCCAAGAGTCGTCCCAAAATCTGGCCTAATCACCATTCTTCACTTCCCAAAAGCTGTGCTGCTGAATGAGGTTCTTGTGCTATTTTGCTGAGTTCCATATAATTGAGCCATTACAAGTCTCTGATATTCTGATGAGTTCCTCCCTTAGACAATTTCCCACATATTTGGCTATCCATAATAGAGCCCAAAGAGTGGGAGGGCCCGAAAGCCATTTCCACCAGATTCGAGCCCCCTTGACAGCATTGCTATGAGTGGGGTCTCTTAATCCAATGCCACCTCCTTTCTTTGGAAGGCAAGCGGTTTCCCATTTGACAAGAGCCCATTCGCGTTGAAGTCCACTGCTACCCCAGAGAAACGCTCTTTGGAGAGATTTGAGTTCTTTGAGAACCCATTTGGGAGCCGCAAGGATGGAAAAAAGGTATAGGGTCATGGCTTGAAGGACAACTTTAATCAGAACAAGACGGCTAGCCATGTTAAGAGATCTATGAGTCCAAGAGGAGAGCTGCACTTCCAGATTATCTAGGAGGGTTCTCCAGGAGGAGTACTTTAAGCCGGAGGCTATGAGAGGGGCTCCTAGATATGAGGAGGGGAGTTTGGCAGAGGAGAAGCTTAGGATGCGTAAGATGGCTGACTGGATAACAGAGGGAGTATGAAAGAAGAAGATTTGAGATTTGGAATGATTTATAGAGGCGCCAGAGGCATCTGAAAAGTTTGTTAAAAGAGTTTTAAGTTGCCTGGCCTCTTGGACTGAGGGGTGCCCGTAAAGCATATTGTCATCCACAAATTGTTGATGGGTGAAAACAGGGGAGTTGTGAAAGGAGAGGCCTTTGAGACGGGCAGCTTGCTGAGCATGTTTAATACTTCGCCCTAGACCTTCCGCCATAATGATAAACATGAATGGGGAGAGGGGATCGCCTTGCCTAATACCTCGGGTAGGGTGAAAGGTCTCGAAGGGTATGCCATTAATTAGAACAGAGAAGAAAGAGGATGATATGAGGCTCATAATCCAACGGACCCAGGAAGCATCAAAACCAAATGCTATAAGACTCTTTTCAATATACTTCCAACTTAGGCTGTCAAAAGCTTTGGAGAGATCAAGTTTGAGTAGCATACCTGGCTTCTTGGAGATCTTCAGGGAATGAATTATTTCATGAGTAAGGATGATCCTTTCTGTGATCTGCCTTCCTTCAACATATCCGGATTGTTCAGGCGAGATAATAAGTGGAAGCAGAAGTTTGAGTCTGGTGGCTATAATTTTTGAGACAATCTTATAAATTATGTTGCAGAGGGCTATCGGCCTAAACTTGTCTGGCCTGCAAGGCTTCTCCACCTTGGGTATCAGGGCTATGAAAGTAGCATTTATCCCTGGAAACATCCATCGAAGAGAGCGAGACTCTTCCACGACTTGCCATACCTCATTCTTAATTAGGTCCCAGAAGTTGTGGAAGAAGTTAGAGGTGAATCCATCCGGTCCTGGGGCTTTGCCGGCTTTTAGTTGTCGCACTGCTATTTCCACTTCTTGAAGATCAACAGGCTTGAGGAGCATTTGATTATGCTCATCTGAAATGAGTTTGGGGATATTGCTTGTAATTTTTTGAATGGCCTGAGATCGGTCTATGTTTGGTTCTCTGTGTACGTGCTTGAAATAATTTAGGAGTTCAGCCTCTATATCTTCATGCTTTTCTACTCTGGTGCCTTGCTCATTTTGGAAGTGGGTGATATTGTTGTGCATCCTACGCTGGATTGTGGTGCTATGAAAGAATTTGGTGTTTTTCTCACCATCTTTGAGCCACTTGATTCTTGATTTTTGCCTCCACAACGTTTCTTCCTGCTTTTCCTTTTCTGCAAGTTGCAATTCAAGGGTTTTTTCCTGTTCTGCTAGGTCCTCTGATCTGCCGAGAGTGATGATCTTTTGCTGTAGCTGCTTCATGTCCAGTTCGATGTTCGCTTTCCCCTAAAAGATATTGTCGAATGAAGTGTGATTCCATTGCTTGATCTTACCTTTTAGGTGCTTAAGTTTTTGTTGGAATTGGAACATTTTGGAGCCTGGAGGTGGATGGAAGCTTTTCCATTCTGTATTAATTAGCTTGTGAAAGTCTGGATGGGTCATCCAGAAGGCTTCAAAGCAGAAAGGCCTGCGGATGTTGTTTCCCGGTCGAGACTAGTGAAGTGAGATGGGCCAGTGATCAGAACCAGTGAAGTGTAGGATGGAGGCTGCAAAATCACCCCCAAGATGAATGGCATTATCGGAGAGTAGAAACCTATCCAACCGGGATGCGATTTGTAGGCTAACTGCTTATCTGTTGTTCCAGGAAAAACTCCATTATTAGAAGGGAGGTCGATAAGCCAGTTATTTTGGATGAAATCCTTCAAAAGCGATCCTTCCTGAGAACTTCTGCATCTGCCTCCTCTTCTTTCATCCAGTCTTGTGATCATGTTGAAATCACCTCCTGCGATCCAAAGTGGGAGTGGTCTGTTCTGGTTGAGAGCCGAGATGGAGTTTAGGATCTCCGCTTTTTGATGTGTTTCCTGTGGGAAATAGACATTGGTCAAAAGTCCATGTTGGTTTGTACCTAAAATATGAAAAGTTTCCTGAAGGAAGTTCCTGTGTGCATGAAAGTTGTTGAGCACCATGGCTCTAGAATCCCATATAATGGCTAGGCCTCCTAAGGCACCATCTGCATCAACTGCTATGTTATGACTTCCAGGCCAGAATTTAGTGGCTAATCTATCAAGTGCATTGGAATCGCACTTTGTCTCTTGCAAGAATAGAACCTGAGGGTTTTCTTGCTTTAACATGTTTTTGAGGAGTCGGATTTTCCTGGGGCCATTGAGCCCTCTGATATTCCAAGAGATTAGCTTCATTGAGAAAGATTGTTTTCAAGACGATAATACTTAGTTAGCTTAGCCTACTTGCCTGATTCCACTAAGATTTGCCCAACCTTGATTGTTCTCTGAAGAATGGTTTTCCTTCCTCGCTTTTTGATATCTTTGGCAATGAATCTTCCATCCCAAGGGCCTCCTGTCTGTATACCCATAGATTCCAGCCTCTGTGCCTGTGATAAAACTTCTTCCAGGTTCTTAAGCTGTCCTGCTGGAATGTTGTCGAAGTTATTTGTGGTGCAGGCCTTTTCAAGACCAGGAAGGTCCAGATCCCCAATGTCTATTGTTTCTGTTTCTTCCTCCATAAATTGAGAATAATCTTGTTCTTCCATTGGTTCCTCTTCTGAGCGGGCATCTGTGTTTGGGTTCTCCGGTTGCCTAGCTTGAGTACTCCATAATATTTCTTTTTGTTTGTCTGAGGTCGAAGCTTCCTTACCTTGAGTATCTGCTTGTGACATTGTGGGTCTTCCTTTTTTTGGATTTTCATCGTTCATGGGTTTTGGCTCTGGCAAATTCATTTGTGTTTTTGGCTGGTTAGCTAGGGCTCCAAAACTATTGCTTGTGGATGGCCCTGGTTGGCTCGTTTGCGCTACCTTTGGTTTTGGAACGTGCTTCTTATGTGCTCTCCGACGATTCATAACCTTGATGAATCCATTTCCTTCAGAGGCTTCTGGATCCGATGCAGGGGAGGGTTTCTGTGTTAAAGGGCAGTCCCTGAATAAATGCCCGAGGGCATGACATCTTCAACATCGAAAGGGCACATGTTCATAGTCAATAATTTGTAACCATTCATTGTCAAAGTAAGAAATTTTTACCGCATCTGGAAGAGCCTGATTGAGATCCATGTATACACAGATTCTGGCGTAAGAAGTATATTTGCCTGTTTTTGTTTTCTCTGCTGTTTTGACAAACTCACCCAGGGTGTTTCCTATCGCCTTCAGGGATTCTTCCTCCCAATATTCAGCAGGGAGTGAGTATAAGCGAATCCACAGTGAAGCCCAGCTGAGGTCCACCGTATCTGGGTTGAATCGCTCCACCCATCCTTTGAGAAACAAACCAGCCGCGTTGAAGAAATAAGGTCCGCCGTCAAGAACCCTATTTCTGTCCTCCAAGCAATTGAAGATAGCCGTGAAAAATCCTTTCGGCCCCAGCTGCAAGGTGATATGCCCCTTAGGGTGCCACTTCGTGTTTATCCAGCTTCTTAAAGCTTTTTCGGTTGGCCACAGACCAATGAACTTCCCTATTAGAGCATGATCTTTCATGAACTGGATTCTTGCTTCGATTCGATGTCCTGGCAGTTCAACCCTTGGGCGAATCGCGGCAACTGGTTTGCATGTAGCAGAATGAACTTCTGGTGACTTTTCCCCTTGTTTTACTCGCTGGCTTTCCGAACCATTGTTTTCCCCATTCTGTTTTGTGGCTCCCTTCCCTGCCAAATTCTTGAACTGTTCATTGTCGCTTTGTGGGGGAGGTTCATCACCCCCCCCCAACTGGGGCTCCATGAGAGTGTGTAACCTCAGTCCTTGAAGGAGAAGGATCTGAACCCGTCAGTGTTTGCAGAGAGCAGCAGAATGACAGAGCCTGTCGTCGCTGCAAGTATAGAATTACAAAGCCTGCCCTCGTTGCAGGTGTTCAAACTCTTGCTGCTATATTACATTTCCCAGATATTCTATTTTAACTAACCATTATTAATTAATATTAATCTAACTAACTAATATAATTAACTATTTATAAACAAATTAATCTAATTAATAATTAATTATATTCTACATATAAATTAATTTAAAATTAATTATTTTAAATATTAAATCTAATATTAAATTAAAATATACTAATATTATAACCATCCTACTTCTACTATTTCACTCAGGTATGAATGACTTTTAATTAAAAACAAATCATAAGGGTTATGAAAACCATGTTTAATGCTCGAAGTCCTTTGAATTTTAGAGATCGCATATCGGCGCTCAGGGAATGGAGGTCATCGGAGATTTCAAAAATGTATCACTATGAAAACTTGCGAGATGCGATATTCTAATGCAATGTAAAATTATATATATATATATATATATATATATAATATATATAGATATATTAAATTTTAATTTAATTAAATTAATTATATCTATATAGTAATTAATTTAATTAATTTTAAAATTTAATGTTAAATTATCAGTTTTTTTGTTTTGGTTTTATTTTAATGATGTTTAATTAAATTATGAAATTTTCTAAAGTGTATTTTCTTATCTAAACTACAACCATTTTAATAAAAAATAAAAAATAAAAATAAACTACAACCACTTTGACATTTTGGGTTTTCGAGATTAGTAATTTATTTTGAAAATTTGAATAAATTACTGAAATCTCAATGCTTTATGATTTGGCTGTACAAGTAAAGAAAAAAAAATGAAAAATGTTAATAATAACTAACTAGGGTTAATATTTAAAATAAATGCATTATTGAACTAATTTAATTACAAAAAATGGAATATTGCACATTTTAAGCATTTTAACCTAGGCTACATAAATGATTAGACTTCAAAGGAGTGTCATTTATAAACCAATTGACCAAATGAGGCGAACCAAGTATCAATAGAAAGATTATAAAAAATTGATTTTAACAAAGCAATAAAAAACTAAAGTCTAAAAAATGAAAAATTAACAAAATCATAGGATAATCAACTCAATAAAAATCTTAAAAGGCATTTAGCCAAAAATTTTATAGAAAGGGTCCCCATATTTGAGGTGAACAAGTAAAAAATGGGGGGGTTGTGTTTTACCACAACAGAACATCAAAAGGAAGAAAGAGGAAGCAGAGAGAGCCTTAGCCATCTTTTGTCCTAGATGCACCAGGGGGCATCCTAGGAACGAATGTCCATTGAACTGTATTGAAATTTGCTCGGTCTGTGAAGAAAACCACTCCTCAGACAAGTGCCCTTCTTTACCCAGACTTAAAGTTGTATATCAAGGAGCTGAATGGGTCACTGAGCAGCTTTTCTAGATCAACCAAAGGAGACTTCTTGGGCCTATACCATACTAGGAAGGTATGGAAGGGTCATCCCATGCATATTACAACCCCAACCAAACCACAACTATACCTTCTTTGGTACCCCCTACTCATCCTTCCTGGTCTACACCCCCTCTTTGGACCTATGCATCTCAATATCATTCTCATCTATCTAGCGAGTCATTTCAACTTTACGCTCCGCCACAACCTTAGTGGAGTCCACCACTCCAGGGGTGGAGGCCCCAATAGAACAATGCTCTAGCTCCATTGCCTGCACCACCTACCCAACCACAACTCCTACACTTTGCTCCTCCCAAGCAACCCCAGATGCCTACCCAGCCAAATCCGAACCCGAACAATAGGAAAGCTCAACAAGTATACAGTGGAGAGACATCATACCTAGCTTATGCTGTAGAAATCTAGGAGATCAACCTAAGATCTGAGAGAATTCTCTCGTATAACTAACCTCCCTCTCCACATAGGGAGGTTGAGGAAGAAAGAGAGGAAAGCAACCTTAAAGTAAATCCACCCATTCTTGATAGATTAGCCCAACCACTCCATCCTACCCTAGAAGAAACTGAACTTCTGGGAGAATTGAAACATCTATGTGTAAAGATCCCCCTTCTCCAGGAAATAAAAGATGTACCCATTTAAAATAAGTTGATTAAGGAGAAGTGCTTCAAACATCCATGAAGAAGAAAAAGGGATGCCCCTACCATTAATGTCATTGGGCAGCTATCCGACTTAATGCTGGGGCAGGTAATATGTCTGAAATATTTGGACCCTGGAAGCCCTGTAGTAGATGTGCACACCAATGACACCATCGTCCCACACACTCTGATTAACCTTGGGGCTGCCATTGATGTGATGACCAAGGACACCATGCTCAAGCTCAACCTCTAAGGGTCATTGAGGAAGACCACAATAGTTATGCAACTTGCAGACCGTTCCACAGTCACCCCTGAGGGAATTGTGGATGATGTAATGGTCTCCATTGACTCCTGGGAGTACCTTGCAGATTTTCTAGCTCTCTAGCCTAAGGCTAAGCTTACTGGTTACCCTCTCATCCTTGGGAGGCCATGGTTGGCCACAGCTGATGCTTACATTAGCTACAGAGCTGGGAGTATGACCATCAAGAACAGGCATATGTCCAAACAGTTAGTCCTATACCTTCCTATTCAACCTTCTCTAGAGCATGATTTACCTTTATGGTTGGAGGAGAAGGAAGAAGATGTGGTTTATTCCAGCCAACTTTATGCTTCGGAAGCAACCATATGAGGAGGGCAACAAGATGAGGATGACTTAATTGAACACCTGCTCCAAATTCCAACTCTTGGTTCGTTACCATTAGAAGAAGAAGTAAGGGAAACCTAGAACAATCATCCAATTGACTTATGTTTGGCTGATTCCAACCCACTCCATGTCAAAACCATAGAATTTGACCCAGAGAAAACCTTGAAAATTAATCCATCTCTTTTTGCTCTCGAAGAAGAAAAGCTATGCAACATGTTGAGAGAAAACCTAGAAGCCTTCGCTTGGAGTTACAAGGAAATGAAGGGAGTACACCCCTTAGTGTTTACTCACCACATATACATCAAAGAAGGTTGCAAGCCAGTTTGGCAACCAAAAAGGAGGATGAATCCAGATCTTAAAGATATAGTCAAAGAAGAACTGAACAAAATGTTAGATGCAGGATTCATTTACCCTATCTCCGACAGTGAGTGGGTCTCTCCTTTAGTGCCAGTTCCCAAGAAAAATGGTAAGTGGAGAATATGTGTAGATTATAGGGATTTGAACAAAGCCACAAAGAAGGATCATTTTACCCTACCCTTCATTGACCAAGTGTTGGATGGCCTGGCAGGGAAGAAGTTGTTTTCCTTCCTAGATGGATTTAGTGGGTACAACCAAATCCAAATCTGCCTAGAAGACCAGGATAAGACCACATTCACCTGTCCTTGCGGTACTTTTGCCTATAGGGTCCTTCCTTTTGGCCTATGCAATGGTCCCTCCACTTTTGAGAGAGAAGTCTTGAGTATTTTCGCTAAATTAGTACATGTTGCGGTGGAAATTTATATGGATGATTTTACACCCTATCGTTGTGATTTTCAAGAAGCCCTAACAAACCTAGGCAAAGTATTGCATAAATGCATTGAAATAAACCTGTCTCTTAGTCTGGAAAAATGTGAATTCTTAATGACTGAAGGGACTGTGCTAAGTAATTCAATATCTCAGCAAGGATTGCAGGTGGACCTGAACAAAATAGCAACCATCCAAAAGGTCCCACCTCCACAAAAGCAGAGAGCTGTTAGGAGTTATTTGGGGTAAGCTGGATACTACGGAAGGTTCATAAAGGACTTCAACTAGTTGACCTCTCCTTTATTTGGGTTGTTGGTCGTAGATTCTGAATTTATATGGTCAAAAAGTTGTCAAGAGGCCTTAGACATTCTAAAGGGTAAGTTAACCACTGCACCAATTCTTCGAGACCCAAACTAGGCCCTCCCTTTTCATATTCATGTTGATGCCTCACACAAAGCCATAGGAGTAGCCTTAGGTAAAGTAGAGGAGAAACTATCCTATGCCATCTATTTTACCAGTAAGAACTTGTCAAAGGCTAAGCTAAATTATATAGTGACTGAAAAGGAACTCTTGGCTGTTGTGCATTCATTAAAAGAATTTAGGCAATACATTACAGACTATCAAACATTTGTGCACATTGACTATGCTGCAATAAAATATTTACTGAACAAACCAGATGTGAATGCTCGAATTATAAGGTGGTTGCTTTTATTACAACAGTTTGATCTAACCATTGTTGATAAGCCTAGTAAAGAAGATGTTGTTGCATATTTATTATCTAGGGTGAATTTGCCTACAGGTGAAGAAGGAATGGTGGATGACCAGTTACCAGACGAGCACTTGTTTGCTATTTCAGTTCTTTCTTCATGGTTTGCTGATATAGCAAACTATTTGGTATTAGCACAATTCCTACCAAACTTGCCCTCCAAAGAAAAGAGCAAGATAGTCAGGAAGAGTGCCCCCTTCACCTAGATTTGGGGCAATCTTTTCAAACTTGGCCTAGATAAAATCTTGAGAAGGTGTGTAAGGGAAGAGGAAGTTTTTGACATCTTTCTGACCTGTCATGATGGGCCTTTTGGAGGTCACTTTGTAGCAAAAATTGCAACATTCAAAGTGTTACAAGCAGGCTATTATTGGCCCACTCTTCATCAGGATGTGAAAAAGTACATTAGTTAGTTTCTTGGTGCCAGAGGATGGGAAATCCTACTCCAAGAGATGAACTACTCCTACAACCTCAAGTGACTTTCGAGCCATTTGACAAGTG
Organism: Pinus taeda; assembly: GCA_000404065.3. Classification (NCBI taxonomy): domain Eukaryota; kingdom Viridiplantae; phylum Streptophyta; class Pinopsida; order Pinales; family Pinaceae; genus Pinus; species Pinus taeda. The sequence goes on along the minus strand of APFE031361015.1, from coordinate 27,751 downwards.
GGGCATGGACTTCATTGGGCCTATCAACCCTCCTTCAAATAAAAAAAAATATATTATTGTGTGCACTGATTATTTGACTAAGTCGGCTGAAACCAAAGCAATTAAGGCAGTAACAAAAGAGAAGGTGGATGAGTTCCTAAGGGAGAATGTATTCTACAAATTTAGGTACCCAAGAGAGCTAGTCACAGACCAAGGCAGGTAGTTTACATCCAACATGATTGAAGAACTACTTAGCGATCACAAAATCAAGCATAGGACCTCCACTCCCTATCATCCTCAAGCTAATGGGCAAGTGGAGGTGACCAACCAGGCACTGGAGAGCATTTTAACCAAGGTAGTGAGCAACAAAAGGAAGGATTGGGCAAAGAGACTAGTTGAGGCCACCTTGGCCTATAATAGAACATGGAAGACCACCACTGGATTTACACTCTATGAGCTAGTCTATGGGAAAAAGGCTTTGTTGTCCATTGAGTTTGAATATAACACCTTAAGGATGGCAGCCCAACTAGATTTGGAACTTAGTCATGAACAAAAAGAAATATTGTTCCAATTGAATGACTTGGATGAATTTAGAATGCAGGCCCTCCTACATACATAGATAGTTCAGCTTCAGAGGAAGATCTGGCATGATAAACATATTAAGGGGAAGAAATTTCAAGAGGGCGATTGGGCATTGTTATATGATTCGAGGTATAAAGACTTCTAGGACAAGCTAAGGACAAGATGGCTCGGACCTTATATGGTGGAGAGATGCCATGATAATGGTTCAGTGCAAATCATATCTATAGATGAAGAAGCCATTCCATTGCTTGTTAATGGATACCGATTGAAAATGTACAAGAGGCCTTTATCAAAGAAAGAGTTCATTGACAATATCAATAAAACAATGATGATGGTGGAGCAAGTTCCAGCTCCTCCCTCATCAAGTCACTAAAAAGGAAAAAAAAAGAAAAAGAATAAGGACTCAGGTGAAAACCTCCATGAGGTGCCTGAGTCCCATCTTTGGGTTGAAAACCTTGTGAGGTGACCCAAGGATGAGAAAAAATAGAAAGAAGAATAAGAAGATCCCTGGGTGAAAACCTTCCTTGAGGTGGCTAGTGAAAACATCTAGGGTGAAAACCTCTCTGAGGCACCCTAGGTGTTTTTCAAAAAAAAAAAAACAAGAGATAAAAAGATATAATTATTATTTGTAGGTGGACGAGAAAGACAATCAAGGAGAAAAAAGAGGATCCAAAGGGAACCTTGCCTCACACATCTTCATCTCCTATACTTCTTACCAAGCATCCCTCTATCAATTCCATTTTTTTCACTCCATTTATTCAATTTAGGTGAAGACTGTGTTTTCTACAGGATCCCCTATATTCCTACAAGATCCCCTGAAAACCTAGAAGATGATCCTGTAGGAATTACAGTGGCCTAGAAAACCTACAAGAAGAAATCCGAGGGTGAATGGTAGGGTTGTTAGGTCCCTAAAATTCGTCCTAGATATTATCTAACACCTCACACCGTCCATTATCATCATCCCTACAATCACCATCCAAAACAAAAAGAGATCAGTTTCTTCCAGTTATGAAAAAAAGGAAAAAAGGGAAAAACAGAGGAGAGTAAGAGCATTACATGAATGTCCCTTGTTCCACACACACTCCTATTCCCTCTGTCCATTCATTGCACCATCCTCACAGCCCCAACCAACAACATGATTAAGAAATTCTAAGGGAGAAAAAAATACAGGACATCTGGTAGGAAATCTGTAGCAGCCTATCCCAGAGAATGCCAATCATTAGCTACAAGTCTTCACTAGGATGATCCAAGAGCTCCACGGCAATAGCAGCATCAGATCTTCAGTCACAAACACCTGCAAAAGCCAAGAAACAATCAACAGAAAACAAGAGGAGAAAGAAGAATGACCATGCAACAAATAAACAACGCAACGCCTCTGATCTTCGACAACTGCAACATTGCATCGAGACCACAGGTAAGTATCCCACTCACTCACTCATATGCATCATATGATCAAAAGTTGTAGGGGTTATGAGATTGTTGGTTTATAAATGAAAAGGTGGCGAGTTAACTTGGCCACCTTTGTTCATTCATTGCATGCAAAACTGGGTGTCCTCTCACATGTGGCTACAGTCAACTCAAATACAGAGGAGGAGTAGGACAAGAGGTGGTTAACGATGGATCTATGAGTGGGAGCTAATTATGAGGAGAGGAAATGATGAGGTGGTAGTGGGGACCAACGGTCCAAAAATGGAAACGTACCTCTGCTGCCAGCACACCACCTCACTACGAAACACCATAAAGGGAAATAAAACATCATTTGCATGCATTCATGCATTCCACCTCCTCGAAAATACCTCACTCAAGTCGCTCTCATAACTCTGGCCACCCATCGAAAGCAAGGATCCATCGTTCTGCAAGAGAATTTCTACAGGAGCATGCACAGGAATTCCTATAGGATCAGTCTACATGATACAGTCTACAAGAGTATTCTATAGGATACACAGAGGCAATCTACAAGATAGGCATAGAAGAGTTCAAGAGGGGATATCACAAGAATTATCAATTGCCACCATTCTAAAGAGGTAGGCTATAAAAATCCATCCCCATTTAAAAGCAAATGAACTAGAAATGCTCTGAAATCTAGTGAATTTAGCAACTATGTGAGGTGAATTACATACACTCTATTTTCCTCCTGAATTTAATTCTTTTTTTTTGTCAACCCTCTTATTTTCTCCTTAAGCCTCACAAGAAAGATGACAGGAGGGTTTTGTTGAAAATAGCAACAAGAAATGTTAAAAATAGAATCCAGAATATTACAATTTTAATTTGTCCTTGAATTAAAATTGTGAATTAAATTCGAATTTAGTCTCACCAGTTGCTTGAAAAATAGTTAATTAATTCATCTTGAGTTAATTAGTTGGAGAAATTCAAGCTAGAAGTATTTCTGAATTCATGCAATAGTTATCCCTTAAATTAAGGAGATTATCCCTTAATTAAGGAGATAAGATTGAGTTATATTTGAGTTGTAATTAGTTAGCTCAGTTTTTTGAGTTAAGTCTAGTTAAATTAGTTCCAAACTGTTTGAGGAACTAATTGTAAGTTATCAGTCAGTTGATGCATGCATGCACTCAACTAGTGTACTCCAGATAACTGAAGATTCCCTCATCAGAAACTCATGCATGTTTATTCTATGAAAGACGTAGTTGAGCTACATGTCAAGGATAGTGCACTATCAGTTGCATTTTTTCTCCAATAAAGGAAACAAATGCATGCAGTTAAGGTAAGGTTCCTTGAGGATTGCATAGTTTTATAGGGTGTGAGATCAGTGTGAGAGATCAGTGTTACACTTGGTAATAGGAGGATCACCTAGGAGAAACTGCGCAAGGAAATAAGAGCTTGGAGGGCAGAGAGGAAGGCTTGTGAGAAGCTTTGATTGCTTGTGAGCATCCATGAGGATTGTACTGAGAGCTGGCTAGTGGTGAGAGCTAAGGCTTTGTATAATCCCGATGTATTTCCACTTTGTATGATAATACAAATAGTGGGGTTTTTAGCTGAGGATTTCCCCTCAGTATTTTTTGTGTTTCATGTATTCATTCTCCTTCTTATGGTTATATGTATTCAACTCTAATTTAGCTCGATCTTTAAGCTTCCGCAAGTTTGATAGTAGAAGTAGATTATGGTATTTTTCTTTGGTATATTGCATTATCAAGTTAATCTACAGTCAGATTTTCTACATAGATCTCAGAGGTAGATTTGTAGAGAATTTGCAGGAAATTCTACAGGTTTAATCAGAGAAAACCCACAAACATTGTGAGGATAAAAAAACACCCCCAAGTGCTTGAAATCTTTACAAGACACAATTAGATGGGGTTTTTCGAGAAATTCATAGGGTATGATGATGAGGTGGCTCAAGAATTTTCTCATTCCCTCACTCCACACAACGGAATCCATGCCACTGTTTAGTTAGATGCCTCACTATAGATCTCACCCCAGAGCTCATGAGTAGGGTCACCACACTTCCCCTAGGAATTCCATGGAGAAAAGAAGACAAAGCAGATAGTCAGGTGGTAAAAATGAAATTCTTTTTAGAAGGTGAAGAACCCACAGAGGATAAAATGGAGTAAGGAAGGACAATCTGCCATACCCATGGAGTGAGGTAGGCTACCAATCCATCAAATATATCTCATGTGAGGGTAGATACAATGTTTTTTATGGCTACCATTTTAGGATCCTTGAAGAATTATGATTTGGGGTAGAAACACCAGTTCACCAAAGACTCAGCATACCCTATTTCTTGATGCAATCACTCATAGACTCCAACAACAAAGTAAAGGAAGGGAATTCCCAAAAATTGGTTCACCATGGGTTGATCAGGATCCTCATTGAGGATGCCCTCCAAAAGCTCAGAATCCCTATAACATGGTCAGTCTTTAGAGACTTGCGAGTAGAGGATGACATCAAAACCCTCACTTATGATGTTAGTCCTTCTGTAAGTGAGGAGGAGGAAAAACAGGAAGAAGAAGATACAAATTTAGATAAGGATGAGATGGATGAAGAAGAAGAAGCTGACACAGAGGAACATGATGAAGCAAAAGAAGAAGAGGGAGAAGAGAAGGAGGATGATGATGAAATAGAGGAGGAAACTAAGGAAGAAACTGATGGGGAGGATGAAGAAAAATGGGTGGAAGGAGATAAGAAAAACAGAGAGGAGGATGGCATTGAAATAGAAAAGGAAGAACACAAAGAGGAGTCACCTAGGGTGTCTCCAGAGGCTACTAAGAGGGAGGCAACAACTGCCCTCACTGCTCTCAACACCCCAGTCAAGCAAAAAGGGAAAAGAAGGAGGCAAACCCCTCTATATTTCAGAACAAGAAAGATCAAAAGAATCAAACAAGGGAAGCTAAAAATATCAACAAAAATCCCTATTGAGATTGAAGATTCCCCTACACCAAGAGACAAAATGCCTTCCCCATCTGTCACACCCCCAATTCTTTTTTCGTGAATTGTCCAATGTGCGACATCGGCCAAACACTTAACTTTTCCCTTCGTTAACATGTTTCCCGAACTACGCCTAACATTCATCTTATTTACCATGTTAAAACATTAATGTGAGGAATTAAATTAATAAACACATAACCAGCAAGAGACACAGTCCAATGATATGTAAGTAAGAATTATTATCAAATTCTGTTTTATTACAAATGACTGGGAGAAGATCTCAACCAACGTTTTTACACTTAGGCAAAAATCACTGTCATGTAGCTCGACCGGTTCACCGACCTGGCTGCTGCACCATTCAGCCCTACAGAAAAGCCAACTCAGCATTTCACTCGAACGCCATTCGTTCACCATATTGTTTCATTCACCAAACGACTCATCGTTCAGTTTATGGCACGACTCGCCACACCGACAGCTCGTTGTTTACCCCTGTACGATTCACCACCCACAACCTTTGTTTCGGGCTGCACGATTGCACCGCACTATAGCTCATCGTTCATACTTGTCCAAACTGCTGTTCTGCAGCTCGTCGCATAGTTCAACAGGCACCCAACACCGGATTGTCGTGCCCAAGTCACTGCACCCACCATCGTCATTCATTGTTTTCCCAACGGTGCGACCTGCGGCTCGTCCGCTAAGTCTGCCCATGCTCCAACAATCGTTCACCCGTGTTTTCGTTTGACTTCACCGCCCGTCGTGTGGGCTCATCCCAGCTTGCCACTAAGGGCAGCTCGCACCAAACTGTAGAGCTAACTCCTTAACCATGAGATGATCTGACTTGTTCAATTGATCTTCTCCATCAACGCCTGTGCTTACTTATATGGTGGCTCACCTAAGTTGGGGCTTCGGCTAATGGCCAAGCCGACCCAACTTTCGACTTTTCACCATGTTAGCTTGTCGGCTTTAGTGTGGGGTGCCCACCCGTGGGACCGCCCACCCATATAAGTTCGTGCGCTCATGACACTTAGCCATTTTTCCAATGACCCATCACGTGTCAACTTGCCCGCTCGCCTAGCCAGCTCATCGCCCCATTTGGGTGCGCGACCAAGTTGCCGTTACGTCTACTTGGCTCGTTGCCCGCCCATCATGCACCCGTCACCAACTCTCACCCAAAGTTCGATTAAACATGCCCGGAGGGCACGCCCATTTCGCCCGACCGTGCCAATGACTCATGGGCATTACATTCTCCCCCACCTAAAGTCATTGTTGTACGCAACAATCCGGCTATCCATCACAACTTCCTATCGTACTTCGCAATCTTCTTCTTCCACCTCCATAGTGATTCCTCCATTTCCCAGCTATCCTCCTTCAATGCATCCTTCCATATAATGAGAAATTCCCATCTCATGTTACTCCCAAGTATTAACGTTCCAAGATTCAAAATCTTCTCTAACATAAGATTTGGTCTGTCAACAATCGTAGATGGACCCCTCGGTGGCTCCACCTTGTCTCAATGTTCTGCATCAAGTCGACACTTCTTAAACTGACTGATATGGAAAATAGGATTTCTCATATGCATGTGGCGTGGAAGCTCCACCTCATAGGAAACCTCCCCCACTCGCTTCTTCACTCAAAATGGTCCTTCATACCTCCTCATCTAGTCCCCTTAGGTGGCTGAAACTAATCTCCAGTGATCCTAAGAAAAACCATATCTCCCACACTAAAGTGTGCATCTTGTCTATCCTTATCTGCCCATTTCTTCATCCTCCTTGTAGCTTCATGCAAGCGCAACCGTGCTAACTCCAAAGTCTCATCCCAAGCCTTCATGAACTTCTTTGCATGAGGACTCCTCAAGAAACCTCCTGTCACTATGGTGTGCGGAGTGACTGACAACTGCCCATTTATGATGATGATGACGAAGAGTATGTGAGGATGAATGTTCAGATGGAGGATTGGGAGGCATACTTGCAGAGAATGGAAGTGGAGGATCCAAATAGGTGGATTGAGTTGATCAGTGAGGGAGAGCCTTCAGGCTCTACTCCCTCCTCATCCGCTTAGACTATCATGGAGATGAGGCTGATTGTTAGCTGCTCATGGCAGTGAGTCTCCAACATTTTGAGCAGGCATCTAGGGGTGAGATGACACAGATTGATAGGTAGCATGCAGTGGACAGTCATGATGATGTAGGGGCATGAGTTCTTGTGGAGGTGATGCATGGTTGGATTGGCTACCCAACTAATCACTGACATGAGGGGTACTAGCACATGATTCCTTGCAGAGCAGTGGCACATCTATGGTGTGAAACATGATTGAATAGTGGACATCTAGATTACCCATATACACAGTCATGTGGATGGCTATCTTGGTGACAAGTGGTTACTAGGATGGGAGATTATCAAGGATGACAATGACTTGAGGTGGGGGAGGATGTAACGTCCCCGAGTTCCAATTCTATTTTGTGATGGGCGAGCGGGCGATGAGCTGGAGGAACCGATGATTTGGGTGCGCCTACATGGTGCGACAAGCCGGACCGAACGAAGGAAAACACAATGTCATGAAAATGGCTAAGTGTTGGTGCGATGATGAGTTTATATGGTGGTGTGGTCCCGCGGGTGGGCGCCCTCACCATGGGCCAACGTGAAAAAGATGGCGAAGGACCCAAATGGTGGGTTGGTTGGGCTAGGCCGATGTCCCCATGTTAGGCAAGATGCCATATAAGTATGTGGGTGAACTTGGAGGAAGAAAAACAATTAATTCGAGCAATTTTCAAGCGATCTAGGAGTAGAAGTGCGAGCTAGACCTGGAGGTCTGAAATGTGAGGCCAAGGTGCAAGCGGAGCTAAGGGCCGAAGCACCTTAGCTTCAGAACAAGATGAAGCAGTCGGCTAAATGAGGGCATGCGAAGGCTTCAGTTGACAAACCAAACGAAACTTTGTGCGAGGGCATCGGCAGATAGGCTGAACAAGATTTTGTGTGAGGGCATGCAAGGGCGTTGATCGACGGGTTGAACGACACATCGTTCAGGAAATCGGGCGATGAGCTGAACGACGGATCGCTCAGGAGTTTGGTTGGTGAAAGCTGAATGGGTTTTCATGTAAAGGCAATGGAGGGTGAGCTAAATGACACATCGTTCAGGAATGTCGAGCAACGAGTTGAACGAAAAATCGTTCAGGTGGGCGAGCTGAATGATGGAATGGTTGGGCGTTTGGGTGACGAGATGAATGGAACATTGTTTGGGCGGGTGAGGTGAACGAGGGTGCATTCTGGTGGGTGGTAAAATGACAGGTTGAATGACATATCATTCAAGGCATTTGAGCGGTCGAAACAACAAGTCGCTCGGTGGTCGGTTGAATGGTGGGGCATTCGATGGTTGGTTGAATGTGCAACGAACAATCAGCACGGTGAACGGGCGCAGTTTGTGTGACTCGTGTAAAGAGCGAGTTGGGTTGAATGAAGCATTTAGGTAGAAGTAAGTGAAGCCAAGTTGATCGACCGGGCGAGCGACATGGTTGGAAGGTGTGACGAGCTAAATGGTGGGTCGTTCGGGCGAGTCAACACGATGAAATAGTGGGTGCGTACGAAGGTTAATGACGAGCTGGGTAAATCAGTGAAACGATGAAGGATAAGCATGGGCGGATGATGATGATGAAGAGTATGTGGAAGGATAGAAACTGGTGAAATGATGAAGGATAAAAAACTTAAGGGCATCCGATGAGGAGTGCCAAGGCAGGGATGTTGTGCAGGTGGATTTGTTGATGTGACATGGAGACTTTTACTTATGAGCTGATGGGGATGTTATGCACTCTTTTACAATAAGGCCATGGACTTGGGTGGATTTTTGAGCAGACTATGGAGCATTCCTACTACATGTAAAACTCAGGCATCTTATAGAGACCTTTGGGCCGAGACATGTATGCTTGCTAGGCTGTTGGTTGGAGACGACTCATGTAGCTCATGATGACATGAGGTTGTGACTTTTGGGGACTTCATATTATGATGGACTTGGAGGATCTGATGCATTGAGGAGCTTAGGTCAAGGACTTTGATGTAGGATGGGGTGCATACTTTTGAGTACATGTATGGGTGTGCTTGAGAGAGTAACTTGATGTGGAGGACCAATATGAGACACTTTAGAGTAATGGAGTTGTAGCAATGATGATACCTTGGTGGCAACACTTGGGCATGGGTTAAGCTGAGACTTAACCACTTTTGACACATGGGAGCTGATTGATATACAATCATGAGTAGCACATGGATGATGAGACAGGTGTATACTTGTTTCTGTGGCGGACTTGAGGGATGACACATTACAAATATGATGGAGGTTGCTTCATGGACTTGGATGTGGCACATCGAGAGTCAGTTTGATGAGAGGATCTCTTCGCCTTGAGGAGAAGGATTTTTCACTATGGGTGATGATGTTGGGATAGATGCAACTGATTGACATGCAAAACATTGACACCAACATCATGGACAACATGTTGCAGACGAGATGGGGGTTACTTCATGGACCTAGGCATGGTTTACATTTTGATGGAGATGGAGATGGATTCTTGATCGAGTTGATGTTGTGGCAGGAGGTTGAGAGAAACAAATGATGGTGGCATAAGGATGCACACTCTCATGGTTTGAGCGTGACAGTTGGACTAGCTACCCAACTAGTTCAAATCATGGGGTGCGGAAGTGTACAAAGATGTGTTAGCATTGTGTTGGAGTATCATGGCCACGATGATGATACATGGTGGAGTCAACACGATATATGTTGCAGTGAGCATGTAGCTTGAGCTGGAGGGGCTAGCCTTCCACGGTGGGGCAACATGTGGGGATTGAGATGGATGTAGTTGATGATCATGGATTGAGGAGACTTTCTTATTCATGGATACATAAGCCTTTATGGTTTGTGCGATGGTAGAGAAGAGGCAGGCAGGATGGACATCTTTGGATGTTAGAACTAGTGACACTTTTCGATGTCGTATGATGGTGTTGTCGAGGACGACAACCATTTAGAGTGGGGGAGAATGTAAAACCCATGAGTTGCGAACCATTTGGCAAAGGGCGCATGAGAGGTGAGCAGGTGACGAGTTGGAGCAATCGGCGAGTTGGGTGCACCCGCATGGTGTGACGAGTTGGGCTGAACAACAGAGGAAACAAGTGAAGGGCGCATGACGGGCGAGAGATGAGCTGGGAGGTAACCGACGAGTTGGGGCATGCTCGCACAGTGTGACAAGCTGACCGAACGGAGGAGATGAGCCAACATGCGACGCGAAAGTCATCTTTAAAAATGACTAAGTGTCGGGAGAATTGGCGAGTTTATATGTGGGGGTAGTCCCACACATGGGCGCCCACACCATGGGCCGACGTGATGAAGGGGAAAGTTGGATGAAATGATGGGTCAGCTTGGTGAGTCAACGCCCCAACCAGTGGGCCAACCGCCATATAAGTAAAGCATTGGAATGGTGGAAAAAATCAATCAAGTGAAGTTTCCAAGTGTTTATATAAGCTAAGAGGGCGAGCTACTTGGAGAGTCTGAAATTGGGCGAAGTGTACGTAGACTCTTGGGTCGAAGCATGGAGCCGCAAAAAACGTATAAAACTAGAACCGTAGATCGTACAAAGGTATTCAGGCAATGGCGTGCGAGGGTATCCGCCTGAATGACTGAACGGGTGAGGGCATCGACCTGAACAACCGAATGGGTGAATGTGTGCGAGGGAATTTGTTTAAATGTCTGAATGGGTGAGGGCATGTGAGGGTGTTTGCTCGAACATTTGAACGAGCAAGGGTGTGCGGGGGTGTCCGACCAAATGTCTGAATGTGCAAGGACGTGCAAGGGTGTCTGCTCGAATGTTTGAATGGGTGAGGGTGTGTTAGAGCGTTCGTCCAAATGACTGAAAAGACGAGGGCATCTACCTGAATGACCAAACAGGCGAGGGCATCCAGCCGAATGAATGAATGGGTGAGGATGGTTTGAATGACAGAATGAGCGAGGGCATGCGAGGGAGCCAGCCTGAACGCGTGAACAGGCAAGGGCATTCGCTTGAAGGAGTGAATGGGTGAGGTCGTGCGAGGGCATCTGCCTGAACAAGTTGAGGGCGTTTGGCTAAATGAGCTGACGGTGAACGACATGCTGAACAATGCGATGGTGAACAAGTTGCGATAGATGGTAGAACCGGTGGGCACTCCAAATGGTGGTTCGGGTAGTCCGAACGGTGCAGGCCAGGTTGCATGGTTGTGACAGAAATTGTACCAAGGAAACTTGGGGTTTCCTGCAAAGACTATAAAATTGTATATTCTGTGAAATACTATTATTATCGGGTAGACTCATGTTTCAGGGAGTTGCCCCTCCCATTAAAATATCCTCTATGCATTTATGTTGAATGGTAATAATGATGAAGATGATTAAATGAATGTTTCTACTGTGTATGTGAACGTATACTTAGAAAAGTTGAAAAATAAACTAAGTGTAGAAAGTAGGTGTGGTCCACACTTACAAGTATTGTTAAAAAGAAAGTGGGTGGTGGTGTCGCACCGGCATCGTGCGGTTGGAAGATTACTGCCAGGGTAAGGGTGTGACAGGTGGTTGGCAAGTACGACGAGTTGAATGGTGGGTCACTAGTTCACCAAAGACTCAACATACCCTATTGAGGATGCCCTCCAAAACCTCAGAATCCCTATAACATGGTCAGCCTTCAGAGACTTATGAGCAGAATATGACTTTAAAACCCTCACTTATGATGTTAGTCCTTCTGTCAGTGAGGAGGAGGCAAAACAGGAAGAAGAAGATACAAAGTTAGATAAGGATGAGATGGATGAAGAAGAAGAAGCTGACACAGAGGAACATGATGAAGTAGAAAAAGAAGAGGGAGAAGAGAAGGAGGATGATGATGAAACAAAGGAGGAAACTAAGGAAGAAACTGATGGGGAGGAGGAAGAACAATGGGTGGAAGGAGACAAGAAAACTAGAGAGGAAGAAGGCATTGAAAAAGAAAAGGAAGAACACAAAGAGGAGTCACCTAGCGTGTCGCCAGAGGCTATTGAGAGGAAGGAAGAAGCTACCCTCACTGCTCTCAGCACACTAGTCAAGCAAAAAGAGAAAAGAAGGAGGCAAACCCCTCTATATTTCAGAACAAGAAAGAGCACAAGAATCAAACAAGGGAAGCCACAAATATCAACAAAAATCCCTATTGAGATTGAAGTTTCCCCTACACAAAGAGACAAAATGCCTTCCCCTAAGTCACCAATAACCTATGTAAGGAGGCCTAGTACCAGATCAACTTCCTTAAAGAGTAAGGCCATCCTACAAGATCCACAACAAAACCTACAGGAAGCAAAAATGCTTCGACAGGATACTCTGCAAAAAATACAGGAAGCACAGAAATTGGAAGGCAAGGTAGGGGAGCAGCAAGAAACAAAAGAAGAAGACCTTGAAACAAAGGAAACAAGCTCCCAACCTAGCCTAGACTCCTACTACCAGTATATTGAAGGAGGCAGGGTGATACCCCAAAAATTTGTCATCCCATTGTTTTTTGAAATGGAGAAGGAGAGGGAAAATCGCCAAGTCAAAAGGGGTGGAAGACATTGGGCACATGGAAGAGAAGCTCAAAGAGATGGGAAAAGAGTTATGTGGCTTAAGGGACAAAGAAGCAAAAACGAGAGATCAACTAGAGAGGGAAAATGCATGGCTAAGGGGACAACTACAAGAAAGGGAGATCCAACTAGCATGTATTACCAGCCTCTCCTTGGAGGTCATCCAATGTAGGATGCCAACTAAATCCTATGCTCTTTACCTCAAAGAACAATGGATACAGTTTCAAATTAAAACACTAGCATAAAGGGGCACCATGCCATTTCAGGACTACAAGTAGTTTATTGATCTTTGTGATCAAAGTATACTAGAGGATAAGGCCAAGATGGCTGAGTTTCACTTGCACAACATGGCCCTCAAAGACATGAATGTTTGAGACCCTAATTCCAAGCTAGGAGATCTACAATTAATGGCTTTGGCATCATGGATGAACCATGATGAGTCAAGGGCTGCAGAGATGAAAAGAATATTGGCCAGAGAGCAAAATGAACCTCTTTTCATCAAAGCTGAACAATCAAATCCCATGGCCCTAATCAACACCCATAATTTGATTGCAAATGATCCTCAGCTGGAACCTAGATATCTTGCTACCCAAGAGCAAGCAATTTCACATTTTGAATATATGTTTAGGCTGCTAGGAGATGATAGTATAAATGCCTGCCTAAGGAGATGGAACACACTACCACACAAATTGAAGATCATAGAATATCACTCCCCTCAAAGGTTGAGAGAGGCACTCAACAGGACACCTATGTATAAGCAATCAATGCAAATGTTGAAGGTCAATTAGATAGGCCTAAAACTTAGTCCACCACTACTCCTAAGGATGCTAGAAGGGAGGAAAGAAGAAGAGGAAAAGAGACAGTGGGAAGAAGTAGAAAATAAAGCAAGCTTCTATGAACAAGAAGAAGAGAGCACAACAAAGGCATGGGATGTCAGAGAGGCTACCAAAGCCATGAAGGACATGGACATTAACTAAGTTGCTGAGAGGATGAGCAACACTTTTAGCTGGGGGGTGATGATGACCCTCATCATTAGTTAATTATATGGGCCTTAATTCACCTCCTAGCCTTGTCAAACCAGCTATTCTCATAACTTATTGCATACTTTTGATTATATTTTGTTTATGAGATGAGTTGGAGTTGGATATTTTGCTTTGTGGTCTAATGTGCAATTAATGCGGGATTAAAGGATAAAACAAAGGAATTTTGGCAAAGACCTTAGTCAAAACTTGAATGGGATAAGGGAGAGGAATTATAGGAGGTAAATCCTCCTCAATTACTACCCTCCATTTGAATATTCCTCCATCAACTCAGAATGCAAACAACCAAATCATGAGGACTAGAAGGTAGCCAAGGAAGTGAAAGACAAAGCACTAGTTTATCTCGAGTTTGGCAGCCGAGACTCCCTAATTTTAAGGAATTCGTTGGTGACTTCAGATGAATAAGTAGAGAGGCTTAGGACCTCAATAGGATTTGGATTTTTTATTGTAAAATTCTACTCTATTTTCAAGTTGCAAGACTTGTGACAATTTTTGATGTAATCTATTATCACTTAGAAGTTTTACCTAGAATTTATAAAAAGAAGGAATCATATGAGGTAACCACAAACCGATCCTTTAGGATCATTTTCTAGTCAACATAAGTCTAGAGAGGGCTCTCTCTTTATGATTTAGCTTTGTTTTTATTAGATTTTAGGCTAGTTCTTAGTGTTCATGAGGATTTTAATTTTAGATTGAAGGTTGGGTGGTGGAATTATTGAAACAGATGGATAGAGCTAGACCCTCAAGCCATTGGGCTATGGAGTCAATCAAAGGATAGCATAACTGGACCCGATCATTAAAGGAAATGTTCACAGGGCAGGCTACCAAAGCAAAAGGAAAATCTTCAGGTCTAATGGATGGGGTGGTTCTAACCAGGGTGAAAGGGCAATGAAGAGTCCTTAGACCGGGATCAGAATGAAAGAAAGTAGGTGATAATGAACAAAGGGAAATTAAGAATCCTTTGCTATAGACCAGGGGGAGAAACTATGGAAGCAAGGGAGCAGTTAAGAATTCCCTAACTAAGATAGTTTAGTAGAAAACATTTAAAATGTAAATAGTCAAGATAAAGTGCATTCAAGCAATTTCTGAAATATCATTCCATGTTATACATTTTGATTTTAGATAAACAAACAAGATTATGGAGACACATAAGACAAATAAAAGTAAACAAAAGAGAATACTTATTTGTATATTGCTTTACACAAGAATCTTGTAAAATATATGAGCTTTATTCCTTGATCTAGCAAGCCAATCTAGTCATTGATACAATAGAACTTAGAATTGAGAGAGAAAGTCCATAGAAATGTCTTGGAATACACCCTAAATACTTCGACATATGAAGCAGTTATACAAAAAATATTTACAAACTATCTCATAACAATCTGAGATTTAATCTAGGGAATCAAAATATCTTCAAGCATGAAGGTAGGGAAAGATGGAAAACTGCATCATGCTATCCCTTTTATTGTGGTAGTGTTGGCTGTTGCAGTTGAGTTTGAGCCCTTTAAGCTGGCTGATATTTGTATGCTGGAATCATCTTCACTTTTATCTTTCACTGATACTCTTTGACCTTGTTACTCCTTGACCCTACTGATTTGTCCTTTACTTGTTTCACCTAGATGTCTTCAGATTTACTGTGGTAATTTTCTGCTGTAAAACTTTCCAAAGTAAATATGTCATTTTTTCCCACCATTCATCCTCAGGTAACTTTACTTTCAACATTCCTCTGTAAATTTCGTCTGCCTCTGTGTATTTAGCAAAATTGGGCTTGGTGATAAACAGATGTTTCACCTCATGTTCTAGGAAAATAGATTTTCCAAAGTATCATACAATACTTTTCCAGTTGGCAGGGCTTTTATACCTAATGTACTCGCTTGTTCCTTAGCCAATTTCCTAAGTCTTTCAGTGTAGTCCAATTGGGTCATGAGTTTATCATGAATGACCATAGGACTAGGAAGGCCTTTGTCCCTCAAAATTTGAAATTTGTTCATAAACCTGCCAATGGCCACTTGCATGTTGTGGCACGTTTCTTCCAAGTTTAGCATAAGGTTTCTTTTGGAAAGAGCCTTTTTGACCTCTAGGATGGCTTCAGTCCTATCCTCTATACCAAGCTCATTGAGCTCATGTCTATTCTTATTGTTCAGGAAGTGGATGAGTCGATTGGCATCCTGAGGCATCTCACCCAACTCTTCCCTTACTTTCTGGATAGCCTCAGTGGCTACCTTCACCAATTTAGTTTTCTCAAATATAACTTGAATTGATGGCCAAATATCATTGACAGAGTCAATGATATTGGCCCAGAGCATCCCTTTGGTCTATCCTAATGGTTTATGCAATGTCAAATCTTTCTCTAGGACTTTGATCTTCTCACCCATCCTTAGGGCTTTCTGTGCTTCTTCTCTCTGCTGAATTTTTGGGCAAGCTTACAGTCAGTTTCTAATCTTGCCACTTTCTCCTTTAGCCTTTTAAGCTCTTTTGCCTAAATGGACATCTCCTCCATGGCTTTTACTAGCTCTACTATTTTCTCTATTGATGTGCTTGCTGTTGTAGATTCAGTTGTGATTGGCAGTGTTGTGGCAGGTGGAGTTGTTGGTGCCAATGACGCTGCCAAGGTAGAAGGAACTGATGTTGTCACTGTGGAAGTTTTTGCCATGTCACTTTGCTTGGACTGAATCAAAATGTCCAACTCCTTCTCTCTCTCTCTTTTAGTTGGTCATTTAGCTTTAGGACCAAGTCCATGAGCTCTTCATGTCCTTTTTGTGCCTCTAGGACTTCTGCTATTTGTGGGTGATGCAACTGGGGAATCTTGAGCTATTCCTTTAGAGCAGCTATATCATCATTCTTTTTCTTTATTAATTTTTCAGTGGCCTTTACATCTTTGGGATCATGTCCCAACTCAATGACTAAGTCCTCTAAGTACTTGATTCTGGTATCTTTGGCCTATGAAGAGGCCTTCTCCAATTGGAACTGTGATGATAAATTATTCAGGGAGTTTTGCAATTGGTGAGCAATGATGGCTTTCCCTGTCAAGGTGGAGTAAATCATCTCCCATGTCTACTTGTGCAACTCAATCTGGTCAATAGGATGAATTTCCTTTGCCAGTACTTCGAAATCTATCTTTTAAAGTCTATTGTTGTTCTTGGTTGTTGAGTAGTGGGCTTCATGCATGCCATTTGCATCTTCCCCTCTTTTACATCATAGACTGACATAAACCTTGTCTGATTGGTAGGGGTCATCTTCAAGTATTGTGCATAGGTCTGGGCTTTCAGCCTCTCATTCCTAGCCTTTATCTCTTTGTACCTTTCTTTGATGGCCCGGTCCTTGTCTGATAGCATCCTGAAAGAGGATATCTCCACTCTCTGCTATCTTTCCAATATCTGGGTATGTGATGTGGAAGGTTCTAAGATGCCTCCAGAGGGAGTGGCATGCCTGCTCCCATCTCTTTCAGTGCTTCTAACATCAGTTGTCTCCTCTATATATTCTTGTTCTGAAACAGGATTCATTCTTTGTCTCTTTGCCTCGCTTGTTTTTGCATAGGCCTGTGATGTTGTTCTTCTTGAGGGAGTAGCCCCTTCCTTATTTCTTTTGAGGGTTTTCTCCTCATTTAGAGGAGTTTGTAAGACTGTGAGGTTACTCATGGTGGCATCTGGTCTATCTGATTTTTCTTATTTTTTTGGTTCCTCTGGTGCTTTTGACCCTTCTGGTGCTTCTGATTCTTGTTGCACCTATGATTCTTCTTGGGCTTGTGATCCTCCTAGAACCTGCAAGAAAGAACCCTCATCAAGTTGTTTCTCTAGATCAATTAGAGTGTTTTCAACAACAACTTCAGTGTTATCCCTATATACTAAGGTATTCTCCACCCATTCCAATTGATTTGCATATTTTCTATTTCAGGGATTCGGTTGTGAATGTAGGGAGCCATCTTGTTTTTCTGTCTTCTGTTGTAGATGAAGTCCAAGGGATCATATCTCCACATGAAGCTCTATTTCAGATTTAGTCTTTGAAGAATTTGGTTTGCCTCCTTTCCAGATTCTCTACTATTGCAAATAAAGGGGCCTAGCTAGTCTCTGATTCTAAGCAGGGCCTTCTTTTTGGCTCTGACAAAATGCACCTAATCTGAATTGATTATCTTCCTGTAGTACTCCAGAGAAAATAACCTTATTGGGAGGTATCTGGGTAGTTTATATGGGGCTAGCTCACAGCCATAAATTCTAATTTCAGTGTGGTTTTGGTACAAGTACCAATCCCCCACTTTGTGTTGTTTTGAGGTTACAGGATCCTCCTTATATCTGAACTGGTTCTTGAAGGAGTGCCTCCTAGCAGCATTGTCATAATGGGATGTACAGATAGGTCTATGAAGTCTGTATATGAATATGAGGAGTCATATTTATGGTTCAATGGAGTCCAAAAAATCATTGACCTAGGGTGACCTTTTGTATCAAGTTTCTGGAGAGTAAAGGGGAACTTATCTACTTGATAGTATAGAAAAAGGTGGTAAAAAACAGAGGAATACTTGAAAACTCTCTCATTACTCATCCTAAGAAACTAGTCATGCATCCTATCGGCTATAAACTTGGCATAATTATAAATGAAAACATGAGGATGTCTTGGAGTGAAGATGGACATGAAAGCTAGGATGATTTCATCTATATACTCACTGGTGGTGTAACCTAGGACACTAGATATCATTACTACAATATCCTGACCAAATTCTAAAAATATGGTGCACACATACGGAGGAGGACCTTTTGGAATATGTTTTTCTTCTATAATGAAGGTTTGGAACATCTCAGCAAGTTTTATAGTGGTAAGCTTGGGGAATTGGTCCAATAGGTCTCCAATTGAAATAGGGGTTAGGTTTTGCCTTAGTTGTAGTTGAAGTATTTCATTAATTGATTCTGCAGTGATGGTAAAAAGTATAGTTTGGTTAGGGGAAATCACTTCTCTTTGGCTGGGGATATAGTTTGCATAGTAGTAATGGACAGTTTTTGGGAAAATATTAACTTCAGGGAATTAGTACTTGGGTAAATTGGACTCCCAAAGACCAATTTTGTCAGCATGGTTCAGGTATTAGTCTTTGTATTGGCAATATAATTTAAGAGGGGATTCATGGATAGAGGTGTCCTTGATTTGGAAATCTTTATCAGCTAGGGGAGGTGGTCTAGGTCCAGGTGAGGAGTGGAAATAGTTCTCACATCCATGGCAATTGGGGCAACCATTCTCAGTTCTTATGGATTTGAGAATGGGGCAGGTGATTTTTAGTTGTTTTAGGGAAAAGGTGGTTGAGTACAGTGTAAGGCAAGTTACTTGAGCTACTTTAATTAATTCTTACTTTAACTAACAAACTTAGTAACTGGTTCTTGAAATTTGAGAGGTTTTCCAGTGAATTATGGCTTAAATACCTGGAATTAGGGAGAACTAGCTCTAAACAGGTTGGCTGGCAATTGTGAATGGTTGAAAAGGTTCTAAGTAGCCTGGAAAGCAATCTGGGAGCTTTGTGGAATCTTCAAGGTGAAATTGTACGTGGGTTGACAGCTCTGACATCCACAGGTGCGTGCATGGACGTTTTCAGTTGAGAAAACGATAAAAATGAATGATTTGGGGCTTTTTGGCTTTATGCGGGAAAGTCAAAATTGGCAGGTATCGGTAAGCAGTGGTCATTTGTCACGTAGCGGGGTGTGTCACGCGGAATGAGTCGATCTTGCGGACAAGATAAACCTTCCTAGAATCTAAAGAAGACCTAATGACAAGCAAACCAACCAGACACTATCTTTCTCTAAATGTGCTTTTATAAATAATGGCAAACAAGTGTGTTTAAGGCCTACCTTATGTCCAATGCAAGTTTGGGGATGCCTTCGCTCCTTTCATCCAAGTAAGTTCCTTTGTCGCAAACCTGCAAACACAAACAAGGCAAACGATTAAATAGCACCTGAATAACCAGTATTATAAAACATATTTAACATGAAAGTGAAGGAGTCCATGAAACAAATAACATGAGATACTTGCTGAGAAAAATGAGCCTGATTGTATTAATTCAAAAGAAGAAGAACTTTACAACCTTTGCCTTGATGTTGTATAAGCTCCTCCCAGGGTCCAACAAGAAGTCTCCTCTACTTTGACAAGCTCCACTCACTCCCCAATGAAGACAAAAAGGTATGTGATCTCTCCTCTTAAGCTCAAATAGGAAGTCTTGACTTCACCAGCATTTACCTTAAAAAATGTTCAGCTTCTAACCTCCCTAGCCACTAACCCAATGCCTCAATTTATAGTGATGGAGGGAAGTTACTAGGTCCTCCTTCAAAGGGATAGCTCCTCCTAACAAGGGATTAGCTCCTTCTCTTTTGGGATGCATGAACCACTTTGGAGCGAACAATCCATGTCAAAATTCCTTCTAGAAACATCTAGAATTAACCCAAAGTGAGTTTTTTAAGATAAAAATTGCGCCTTTTGACTTTCACAAGGGTACGCACCCTCCCCTTTACATACAGAGCGTATAAGTACGCAGTTACTCTGAACAAAAGGTGCGGGCCCACAGGAAAAAGTGAGAGAAAGTACGGAACCAGAGTTACATTGCTTTTTGATGTCTTTCTCTCATTTCCAAAGCTTGTTTTGAAGAGCTGAGGTCTGAGACTTGCTTAGGAGGCTGGTATAGGTGGTGATAGACCCATACTAACTGCAAATAATCAAGGTGACGATATTTTTGTGTAACAGATTGCCCCCTAAAGTGCGAAGTCTGTAGTATATGAGGATTTTTTCATTTATCATATAGGAAGAGTGAAGTGCTTTATCATTTCGAGGATCATCTTGCGGAGAGCCCGGTTGGAACCTGTAAAAACATTCAATGCAAAATATTATATATGAGATCATATCATCGTTGAGGTAGGCATTCCCATACTCAGATAAAAACTGACTAAGAGACTGAAAACTAACTAGAAAACTAACTAGTGCTCTGATATAGGAATGATCTTGTAACACATCATAAGTACAGACACACGTGGACACAGTATGGATGCAGCCATCTGTTTATGAATAGTCCATAGTATAATGAATACAAAATTCCTCGCAGCCTGGATGGTGGAAACTAGATCCAGGTCTTCATTTCTTCTTTCTGAAACAGTACGATTCTATCCATGCGAATGAATGTGTCGAAGTCGAACATGGTAGAAACCGCTTGATTACCAGTCAATGATGTAAACTGTTAACAAGCGTGAGAGAAACCACCAATAATGACAATGGCTCTCAAAGTACTCAGTGCAATCCATGAGATGTGACAAGATGTGTTGATGTCGAACATGTCACGAAATCCTTTGATTGAAATTCGTTGATGTAAACTGTTGTCAAAGGCGAGAAACCTGCCATTGAGGCATGCATATCTCAAGGCACTGACGATTCCTAGATCATCTTTCTAGATAATGAGTTGAAGTCGATAGAAAGCGATCCGTCGTAGGCAAGCCCACAACACGAAATCATAGATCAAGCTGAAGAAATTTAGTTGCAAGGACTGACTCAGGGATGGTCAAGATGGATGACAGACATTTTGCAGATGAATGGTTTATTTGCACTGACCTCTTGAACACATAACGACACGACAAATGGTTTGGTGACAATTGAACCAAAGTTAATACCCAGAAACTGGCTGAAGACTTTCAATGTGGTTTAATCAACTATTAGATAAAGGATTTCCCAACCCAGGTGAATGAAAGTGTCGTGTTTAAGAGTGGTTATAAAGTATGACAAACAGGCTTACTTTTCTCTCTTTTCCCCCACCATTTCTGGCAAGTACCTCTTTATTTTTTACAAGCTTGAGGAGGATAACATATGCTTGATTATAAGCTCACCCTTTAGGTGAGTCCAACTTAGTTTAAATTCGAACCCTAAGAAGGAGTGGTCCGTTCCTGTTTGTAATTGAATAGGTCCTTTACTGTCGAAATTTAACGAGTCCATTATAGGAGAAACTCGGCGTTTTTCATTTTTAGAGAGTCTGAAAAAACTTAAGAAGACTCCAGGGTTGACTTTTTTGTACATTTGTGTCTCCCTAGCCCGAAAAAGTATAAAATAATACTTGAGAGAACCGCTTGATCTTTTATGACCAAGGAGTACTTTTCGTAATTAGTGCCTTTGATCCGAAAAAGTAAAAAAGCGATCAATGACATGTCATTTTATGACCAATATCGAATTTGAAACGACAAAAATCCGGCAATCTTTTCGTGTTTTTACGGTCAGAAAAGGGCTGTAAGAGGACCGTCTTTTTAGTTCCGTTTTAACGAGCTTAAAAAGAAAAACTCGACAATATTTTCATGTTTTAGGAGTCAGAAAAGAGCTTAAAGGTGACTCTAATGTTTTTTTCCATTGAAAATGACCGATTACGCCTGCAAAATCTGTTATCTTGAACAAAAACTCGAACATTATTCGTACCTATTTAAAAATGGGTAAACATGTCGCAAAAAACACCTTTTCAAAGTGAAACATAAACAAATTTGGAATTTATTTACCCAAAAAACTTATAAAAAGGACTTTTTACCATTCATTTTTACCGTTTGAGATTTGGGTGAGAAAAAAGGGCTTTTGACCAGAAACTTCCCGTGAAGATTGTGGAAGATCAGTCCGTCGGAAACGAATGCCGTCTCCTCCAGGTTATCCACATCATCCTACTCTTCATTTTTATCCGTTTGAAATTGTTTTTTAGGGGTTGATTTTTCATTTTTAGGAGGTTTTTAGGTTTCAAAACCCACGCGCGGGGGCCTGCGGGTTTACCACAGGGGACCCACGTACCCCAAGTGCAATGGGGCAAAATTCGGGGGTACGCACCTGCCGTGAAGGCAAGGTGCGGGCCTCATGCACTGTCCCTAACAAGGGGGTGCGTACCTCGCGCAAAGGTTTGTAGAAACCTAACTAACTCAAAAATTACCCACAGAAATCAATTTTATGCATTCTAATTCGCCTTTTTACTTGGATGTAGGATAAACATCATGCTTGTTGGCGAGAATGAGAGCATGAGGATGTAGACCTCGCTGCGATGAATCATTAACCTTCGATTGATGCATTGAAGGCATGTGGCTTATACAAATTCTGGGCCATACCTAGCATGAGGGTCCAGGTGGACTTTTTGCAGTGGCTGGTTGATGGATGGAGTATACAGGACCAATGCTTCTTTATTGGTGGGCACCAGCTCGAAATCAAGCCAGCAGATATATAATTTTTGAATGGTTTGCCTAGGAGAGGTGAACATTTGACTCTATTCGGGGCCAGGGCAGGTGGCCAGTCTGTCAAGAGCCTCCGACTAGAGTACTGCAACATCCAGAACCGAGACAAAGGGATAGATATCAAAACCATATCCCGTCCTGAACTCATGGTTATTGGGTTTATAGTTACCAGGCTCTGTGGTAGCGCAGCGCTACACATAGCCACCAGATCCCAGATGCGGATGGCAGTTGATTTCTTTCGAGGCACCATTTTCAACTAGTGCGATGCTATGTTGGCCAATGTGAAGGGCCAACTGACCAGGGCCAAAAACAGACAACTAAAGACTTTTGGATATGGTGCTATAGTTTTGAGTTTTGGTCTGGAGAGGGTTCTGATGTTGATCCCGTAGCACCTTACTGTTGGAGCTGGGCTTCCTTGAGAGCCCAAACTGATGCGATGGGTTGTAGTTATGGCCCGTCATCCTGATGAGGGGACTGAGGTCGTTCGGTTCAAACCTGAGTATTTCCAATGGTTGGAGAACCAGGTTTTTCTATCCAGGACTTTCCTTATGCTGGGGTTGATTTTCGTGGGGACCCAGACATGGCTCTTCCACTAGGAGAGCAATGGGATGACTCAGGTAAAATCATTTTCAACATTTTCCTAATTTAATTTAATTTTTTTTTGTTTTTATATCGTCCCAAAACTGATAATAAAAGTTTCAAATGCAGATGTGGGCCCACGGCGACCAGCCGCTTTCCGGCCTTACGAGAGGAAACAACCAGTTGCACCGGCTCCAGCCCCACAGGATGAATCAACAGAGACTTTGGTTGAGTTGGAGAGCCATCTAGAGCACCTAACAGGGGACATTCTAGAGACCAGCATAGATGACATCCCTCGTCGACTTCAGCGCTATGTGATTGGGGTCCCAGGACCTTTTAGAAGGTTCCTTTGTAAGGTGGTCCGTGCAGTGGTTTCGTATCGAGATCATCACCAGTGATGGGATGATTACCTATTGCTTTTTGTACTTATCATTTTTTCCGATCATAAGGTGTTTTTCAAACTATGATCGAGGACGATGTATATTTTGACACACTCCTATGTTATATGATATCACTATTACCGGCTTATCTTGTTAAACATGTTATGGAATGTTTTTAAATTTACTTGTATGATTATTGCACATGTCTATTTAACATTTGAATAGCAATTGCATCTGCTAATGTATTTAAAGATCTTGGAATATGTTGATATTCGATATAGTCAAATTCACGTTCCAAGAGACGCACTCTCAAAAATAATCTCAATAAAACTAGATTTCTAATGGCGTATACTCTATTAAGCTGTAATACAACGAGTTCAGAATCTAACCTCACTATCAAACTCTGAATCCCAAATGAAATAGATTCAGATAATAACTCAATCACTGGACTATACTCTACGATGTTGTTTGTTGTTTGACCGAGGCTTACCCCATACATAGATACCAACTCGTCAGAGGGCGAATAGATAACCCAAGTTGCGGAAAAAATATTCCGTGTACTACGACAAGCACCATCAGCGAAACCAATGTACGTTTGGAGAGGCGTCGACATCTGCGACATCAAGAGTAAAACCAAGATGAGTGGGAATAACGACGAAAAACACTCTCTAAGCTAAGCACACTTTTTAATATAAAACACACCACCTAGAAGGAAAACTAACCTAACTAAAAAATATCCACACTCATTTTAAGCATAATACCTCTTCAGGTAAAGACCATTTCTGGGTTTACCTAAAGAGATCCCGTCAAAGTCTACCAACTCATAGGCCCCTTTCGCTAGCTTTTGCTTGACAATATAGGGACCATGCCACATAGGCACGAATTTTCTAGTGCCTAATCTATCATTTTCCTGATCGTACAATAAGACTAGATCTCCTTCTGAAAAATTTCGAGGGGTCACATTTCGATCATACTGAGCTTTAATACGTTTTGCATGAGATTCGATCGCTAATGCAGCATCGCATCGATTCTCATCTAGATGAGCCAAGTATAACAAACGTCTTTCCTCTTCGGAAGTGGCTGGAAGTAACTCGATGGCCATTCGTAATGACGGGATTTCGTACTCAATAGGTAACACAGCTTCCAAACCATAAACTAGTTGGAAAGGAGTGAAACCTGTCGATGTTTTTACTGAGGTTCAATACGCCCAAAGAACTGAAAATATCATGTTGTGCCAATTCGACCGATGAATGCCAATGATTCGTTGGATCATGATGACTAGAACTTTGTTGATGGCTTCAACCAGGCCATTAGCTTGTGGATAATAAGGAGTTGAACTATCGTGACGTAAACCAAGCTGGTCTGTAAGTTCAGTCATCATAACGTTTCAAAAATGATGCCCATGATCAGTGATAATCGCTTGTGGAACACCAAACCTAGCAATTATATGATTGAATATGAAAATCGCAGCTGTTTTGCCGTCTGCCTCAAATGTAGGCATCGCCTCGGCCCACTTGGTAAAATAATCTACCTCAAGGAAAATATACGCATGCCCCCTAGCCGAGTGAGGGTTACATGTAATAATATCGATACCTCATTTGGTAAAAGGACCAACGACAATTATAGGGTGAAGAGGAGCAGGTGGAGCGCGCATCTTTTGATAAAAAATTTGGCAGTTGTGTCATTTTCGGACCGCAATAATATAATATTTAAACATAGACGACTAGAAATAGCCAGCGCGCAGTATCTTTTGGGCTGTGGCATACCCAAACATATGACTGCCACACGCTCCAGAGTGATAGTCATTTAGGACCCTTTCAGCTTCCTCATGAGTCAAACAATGTCAAAAATAGAGTCCACCCCACGACGATAAAGAGTATCTCCAATAATTTTGAATTGTTGGGATTGGAATCGTATTTTTCGACGTTACGATCATGAAATGTCTGGCCGAAAGGATTGGGTTTGGAGATAAACGATGATATCCCTGTACCATAGATCTAAAGTGCTGATTAGAAACAAGGATTCGTCCGCAATGGGCTCCTCCGCCACAGTTTCCATGTCAGCACGCTGGAAGTCACACATTAATTCCGCAAAAACTAAAGATTTCTTTGACTTAGACTTTTCAAACTCCAAGTCGAACTCCTGCAAGATGACAATCCATTTGGAGTACTTGCCCCCCAGCAATTACTTGGTCAAAATATAGATCATAGGGTTGCAATCAGAAATAACTGTAGTCTTACGTAGTAAAATGTAATGACGAAATTGTTGGACAGCTTGAACAAGTGCCAATGCCAATTTCTCCACATGTGAATATTTTAGCTCAGTTGGATTTAACGTTCAACTAAGATAATATATCACATGTTCAGTACCGAATTCATCTTCCTGAACTAACACCATTCCAATGGTGGAATAGGAGGCGGCGAGATACAAGAAGTAATCCTGGTTGTAGTTGGGAGGATGCAACAATGGTGCATGGGTCAACGCGCGTTTTAGTGCATCAAAAGATTTCTTAGCTATCTCGTCCCAAAAGAATGAAGTATGCTACGTCAACAATCGGGTAAAACCCTTTGTGATCTCAACGTAGTTAGGGATGAATCGACGTAAAAAGTTTGCTTTCCCTTGCAAACTTTGGAGTTGGCGAAGACTTAAAGGAGGAGGCAATTTGATAATGGCTTCAACCTTCGAGGGATCGATGCAAATGCTGGATTTCGAAACAAAAAACCCCAGTAATCGACCCATTTCAATACAGAAAACACACTTGTGAGGGTTCAACCTAATCTGATAATGCCTACACCTCATAAAGATTGCTCTTAAATGGACGAGATGATCAACTCGATGTAATGAATGAGCAGGAAAGTCATCAAGATAGGGTTGCACAATGTGCTTGATATCATGAAAAGCATAAGACATGGCCCGTTGAAAAGTTGCCCCGGCGTTCTTGAGCCCAAAAGGTAATTTGCAATAAGCAAATGTCCCCCATGGACAAATGAATGCCGTTTTTGGTTGATCAGCAGGTAGAATATTGATTTGATTGTATTCGGAAAAACCATCCATGAAGGAGAAAATTTCACTGCTGGCACAATCATCAATGATTTGATCGATATAGGGAGTGGGATAATTGTCCTTTAGACAGGCTCGATTAATTTTCCTATAGTCGATACATTTTATTATTGTCCCTTGTTTTTTGTTAACAGGAACAATATTCGATACCCAATCCGTTAACAAGATCGGATAAATGAAACCTGCTTTAAGTAATTTTTCAACTTCCGCTTTAATCGTAACAGCTTTTCTTGGGTGAATCTGACGCAAACGTTGCCGGACGGGTTTAGCATCCGGGTAAGTTTTGATTTCATGAACTACAATTGTGGGGTCAATTCCTGGCATTTCCTCATATGACCAGGCAAACACGTCGCAAAATTCTTGAAATAGGGCCTTATATGTTTGAATTTCATCTTCTGTATAAGAGGCACCTATATGAACATTTTCAATAATTCCAGGCTTAACTGAAATGTCAAGGGGAATAGTTCGAGAAATATTTCCCAAGTTTAACTCAGAATCGAGATGTTTCATTGGATTCTGAGCGTCCTTAACATATTTAGTCGTAAAAATTTTTGAAAAATCATTTTCAAAATGATCGCCCTCAGGTAAAAACGAAGACCTGTGATGAAGATCTTCCCATGGTAACTCATCGACGCATAGGATTTCACGAATTTGCTCATCAGTTTGAACAAGTTAAGAAAGCGTTATTGAATCCAAGTTTGACGTTGAAAGTGATTCCTCATGGACCACATTCATTAAGTCGATTTGGGTCGATGTTGTGTTGGCGAACGACTGCACGGTCTGATATGCAAGTTCATACAGACTCAAAGGCATAAAGGTACCTAATGAGTCTATCTCAGATTCAGAAGGTATGATCCAAGGATCATCATTAACAATGGTACCTGATGAAATCATATGAATGGTTGTAGTAGAAGACGATGCGTTGATAGGAGGAAAAGGAAAAGTGCCCAGTAAACCGGAATCTT
>APFE031361011.1:35647-57241 GCA_000404065.3 Pinus taeda | reverse complement strand
TTTATGTAATGTAAAGGAGGTTGCCCCCTCGAAGAGGTTGAATTCTAAGGCATTGATCTATCTTTTCTATCTTTTCTTCAGCTGGTTTCACAACAACGATCTATACAACAACAATGAGAAACCATAAATCAATTAACTAAACTAGAATGTACACTACCTATATCATTGCAATCACTGCCAAAGAGGAGGGCCCTTCCTCCTCAACATGGCACAGGAAGAACACAAAAGTGATTAAGAAATCAGTTGAAGAACAGTAACAACATCACCATGCTGATTGATATTAAAAATAAAGTCAGAATTACAGATGCATAGTAACAGTACTCTTCTATATGCCGCGTCCTTTTTCATGAAAATTTAAGTCTTTTATAGTTATTACACCCCGAAATTAAAAATAGATCAACCATGAGAATCCCATGATTCTCGTGGTGATAAAAAAAAAAGTAGTTACAACCTATTGCTAAATACAAATATCCATAAGTTATGATTGCAATTGCTTGAGTCTTGTTGCTTCAAAAATAAACATTTCATACTATCGACAACTGTTATGTGGAATAGTAACCACATTTTCTAGCTTTGGCATAAGAACACCAAGTGAATGGCGATTCGAGATGACACAGAATTACTGGTGACACTACTATTGGTGTGATGGCAGATCAACGCGTGGTGTAACAACATCCTGTAACAACATCCAATGTGTAACAACAACTTGTAACAACATCTAATACGTAAAAGCAAGCTATAACAACATCTAATGTGTAGCAGCAACCTGTAACAACATCCAGGGTGTAATAATGAACCGTTCTACCCTTTTCTACAGTTAATCCTTGCTGCATCTATATCTTTGTTCTCGCGAGTCATCACTTGAAAAGAAGGACTTCAAAATACTTCTTCAATAGTGTCCTAGTTAGCCACAAAAAGGAATAAAGCCTCGTATTATTCGGTAAAATACAACAAAGTCACATGAAAGTAGAATAGGTTAAAAGGTTAAAAAAATAGGGAATTTGGTCTTATAGAGTCATAGACTGGAGGACAGAAAGGTCAAAACTGGGGAAACAATGTGCAGAAAATAGGTAAAAAACTACGCCCAACAATGTTGATGTTTATGAGATCATATATTCATATTTTCATCTCTTAAATATGGTGGAAACATGTATGCAACAACAAGTTTCAAACTTGTTTTTATGCTTGCAATGAACTGAGGGTGTATCTAAAAAATGAAAAATTTGCATCTTTTTTTTTTACGATGGAGATTACGTTTTTCATGTGAATTACAGAAAATAAATAATATCATATATTCTTTCAAATTATTGTGGCGAGGACTAGCCCAACATGAAAATAAATAAATAAATTATAATTAAGACTTTAAATTGAGGTTAATAATCCATTTAGCGATGGTTTTTCCAAATAGTGGGTGGGTGTGTGTATGTGTGTTGTGTATACTTATATTATATATATATATATATTAGTATATATATGATATATATATCTATAACGTCCAGAGCTACCAAGCTCCTAAAGGTATGCAAATCTCATATTTTATTCTAACAGAGGTCAATCTAGATCTAGCTTTAAATCCCTAATCTACCAAAGCTCCCAAAGGGATACAATCTCAAATAATTTTCAATGTTTAATGATTGTACTTCAAGAATTGATCATTCTTAAACACCTTGTGATCCAGTATTAAAATAATCTAGTAGTTGGATTATTTTTTGAATTCAAGTCTTTAGATATCTAAATATTGTTTTATATTTACATAATAAATAATAATAATATTTCTGTGATTTTACTAAAGTTATAAATTATTAATTTCTTATTTTTTCTATTAATTATATAAAGTTGGTATCTCCTTTAATTTATAATATTAACCAATAAACACCTTAATGATGTCATGATTTCTATTTATAAATCACATACTAAGAAATACAAAATAAATCACTATACAACTATTGTTTTACAATAAAAATATCTACTTTTGAACTAACATAATAAAGTGTTTTTAGTATCCGAATCACTTAGACAAAATGATGAAATTCTGGTTAGGTATAACCCGGAAAATACCTGCATTATGTTTAACATTAATTAAGCTTAATTAAAATACATAATAAACAATTTGATGTAATTAATAATATGAACTGAAAATTAATGGAAACTTGATCTACACATCACAATATCTATGATCTTAAATGCTAGAGTGCCTAAGCTTATTTAAATCTTAAAGGTGTATAAGGAAAAGCGTTGTAATTGAGAGGAGAAGTCGATGAGCTTGTAAAACACTAAAGAATGTACTGGGATTGCAATGATCATCATAGGCATAATTTAATCTCTCAATGGGCATCATTAGAGAGGCAAAAGAAATAAAATTGGTACATACATATCTTAGGATTTCGATGGGTTTTATTTAGCCATCTTGAAGCAAGATAAAGGATAAGCATACACTCTTACAAGCCATGCTGATTCTTCACCTAGAGGAAACTGCACAACATGAGTTCAAATCACTAAGCTATGTGCATTTTACCAAATCTTTATAGAGAAATTTCCCGATGAAATGTTTGTAACCATCCAAGATGTTGAGGTCATAGAAAATTGGCTATGAAGGGTTATACCAATAAGTATGATGAGTAGCATGCCTCTAGCATCATTATTAAAGAGCTAAGACTCCACAATTACCTATTGTGCAAACTCCATAACGATGGAAACCACAAAGATGACTCCACCATCCCCGGGGGTAATGATAGAAAGGAGCAACAAAGGAAACCCTATATTCAACTCGACCATACTAAAGGAATGATGATAAACAAGTCATATCAACATATTTTTCATAATATTTTACTGTTGAAAAATGGGTTGTTGGTATTAGATTGCATAGTGAGACATACATGAGTGTTTGCGTTTGTTCAACAGTGTAGCAATTATCATAAATGTGCAGCTTCCTCTTTAAAAAATCAATACAAAGTCTGAAAACCAAATACAAAATACGCTTTAAAATAATATAATTAAAATTTGTGAATCGTTATTTGAAGACAAAACAGAGATTTATCTTACCAAAAATATATAGGAAAAAGTGATTTCTTACCAGAATATTATGTCTTAGCCAAAAAATTAGAAAGTAAAAAGGTGGAATAGTATGACGATTATATGATTGAGAAATAAGTTCGTTGAAATTTTATAATTTAAATTATAAAAAATAAAAAAATCAATTCGTCTTAAATTATTAATAATAACAAAAAAGAGTAAAAATATTTCCATGGTTCAAATGTTTCAATTATCAAACCATCTAAAATTATTATAACCATAGAAGAGACCTCTCTAATCTTTACATTATAGAATTTTTTCTATTTATAAAAATATATGTAAACAAAATCTAAATATTAAATAATTTATATATATAATATATATATATTATATATATATATATATAATATATTTATTTTAAATATATATCTTGTTTCCTTAATAAAAATAGTTTCTAAAATAAAAATATATATTTATATATAGATATAGATATAAATTTGTGTTATTATCTAAATAAAGATACTTTTGTGGGCCAGGAGGAGGTCCTACAAGGACCCAGCCTACAACACAAGGTAGTAAATCAGATAATCACGCAGATGTAAATTAAACAAAAATGACCATTACCATATAATTGTTGCAAGATGAAATAAACCCTCTATAAGTGAATTGTAAGTATAGGAATAGAGACATCAATGTAGATAACATAGAGCTAGCAGTAAATAAATGGGGTTTTGCAATTATATGGAATTAGAAACTAGAAATTCATTATCAGATTGATATTGAAAGAAATATTGCATTTGCTAATGGTAAAATGTAGAGATTAAAAACCATAGGAACCATATGACTGACTTATTACCATTTCCAGGAAAGAACATCGAATTCATAGATAACATTATACTGGGTTGACTGTCATTTAAAAAGAAAAGCGCATTAAATCCATACACGATATAAATTGTATGAGGCTTATTCCAATCGAGGAAAAGAAGAACACAATCCATGAATATTAACATTTCCAGTCAGTGCTATAAACATAAATATGAACCTTGCAGTATCATGATAACGTGCATAATACTGCTTAGAAGTTGAACCGAAAAATATATTATCAGGGAACCAGTTGAGTTTAACATAAATACATTATGTTCTAAATAATACAATCGAAACTGGGGCTCAGAAATCAAATTTAGATCAGATTGATATTTCGAAGCCTTCAAGCCATGACAAAGGCAACGTGGTAAACCAAACACTAAAACGTTACTCCAACTGTGGTTGAGACACCACTAGAATAGGGTAGGGCAACCAGAGAGAACAAAGAATAAGGATTTGCAGAGTCACCATAACTTGACCGAGGAATGGCAAAACCTGGTCAACAACAGAACAATACCTGGAAATTAGAAGAGAATGAAGACTACCTTAGAACTCTACGCATAGCAATACAACTAGAATAATTACCAGAAATATATAAAGATAAACGCCCATCGGACTAAATGTTGATTTAACTCTATAAATTTAGGATTCAAAGTGGAGAAGAAATCACTTGTGTGAAGGGTTGTAATGGAAGATAACCTAGTGAGGGGTTGCAACAATATTCATTGTTAGTGGTAACACTATACCAAACTATGTAGCACTTTTAGAGAATAATGGTGGTCGTTCACCTACCAGGCATAAACAACGAACCGACGTAAGTACTCAGAGTCATCGAAACCCTCCCTCCTAGGCATAACTTTGTACAGTTTAGCGAGATTTAGCTTCAGAACTAAGGAAATAACCTAGAAGGGGTGGACATTACAAATCATAGGCATGAAAACCTTACCTGCGAAACAGAGGAACCAAACCGTCGTTTCAACAGAGCTTCGCTGCTGAGAGAAATGATAGAATTCCAAGCGGGTCTCTGTCCCAAGGGAAACAATTGCCATTTGCTACAAGAATCATGTTCAACCATTCGATCATAACCCTAAATATCCAAGGGCCAGTTTGCCTCCAGGTGTTGTGATTGTGTAATGAATTCAGAATCTTCAGCAGGAAGTCTCCAAGGCAGTGTTGTCACTTAAATGTGACTGTGTACACCTTACAAGCTATTAATATGATTGAAATCCTTTGAACAGTTTTGTAGGCCCAATTGTAAATTTTAACAAGTGAATGAATTAATAATACTTGGTTTATAATCAGATATTGTGGTGTAGTATGAATACCCGCCTTTAAATATTTATATAATCTATGTAATCATTAGCTTCTATAATTCTTGCATAGTATATGTATATAGATTAAATGTAATTTTTTTTTACTATTAATCTCCGTAGACTATGAGTTGTGTAGATGGTTGTTACAATTGGTATCAGAGCCCAGTTACAAGTTGAGGCCTGTATGGGAATAATAAAGAATAACAAAATAATTTTTTTGTATAATTCACAAAGAGAAAGGGACAATGAGCAAGTGGAAGGTAGGTGCCATGCAAAGAGTAGTGGAAATTACCGCATATGGATGACCGAGAGATGAGTTTGGACTCCATATGGGACCCAACCCATAAATGTGGGTTCAACTCGGGGAAACACTAAGAATACAAATGCATTACTACTGAAAACAATCCAGCAGTTACCAGAAGAAATGATCAATCTCTGAGCTGATAATGAAAGGTTGAGATTAGAGGAAGAAAGGATCATAAAAATTATGTCAGATTGAGAGAAGGAAAGGAATCGCATAGACAATAGAGATAGATTTGAAATTAATCCCCAAGGGGAGGGACACCCAGAGTCAAAGGAATTCAGATCAATAATGAAGAGGAGTCTAAACATGTGTCTACTCATAAAACTAAGAAAATGAAGATAAAACGACATGGGGAGTTTAAGAAGATAAAACCCCCAACATTCGATGGGGATGTAGAGGAAGCTTCTAAAGCATGGCTGATTAACATGAATAAATATTTTTAGATATATGAGTATGATGATAATTTGAAGGCTCGAATAGTAATATATCAATTGTAGAACAAAGAGACCATGTGGTGGGAGGAGGTAAAGGAGATTGGACAGATCGACGAGCAGGAAGTAACATGTGATAAATTCCAAAAGCATTTTAAAGACAAATAATTGATAGAATTCTTTTACAATGAAAAGGCAAAGGAATTCCATGACCTAAAGCTAGGTCAACAGACCATGGATGAATTTATCACTAGATTCACCTTGTTGTTGAGATATGTTCCCTATATTCAGGAAGAGAAAGCTAAGGTACAACGTTTTATCAGTAGTTTGTCGGTGTTCATGAAGGAGAGGTTGGAATTTGATAATCCAAAAATAATGATTGAAGCTAATCGGAAAGCCAAGATTTGTTATCAGCAAATGAAGTTGACAAATGAGAGCAAAAAAGGATGGTTACATAAAAAAGGACAAAAAATCATACATAATATTAAAGGAACTAAAATTATGGACAGTAGGGATTCACCACAAAGACCCTTTAATAGACTCGTGGAAAAGAATCAACAAAAAATTCACGCTCCTAATGAGACCTCACAAATAGAAGCATCCAATAAGCTTGATCCTAATCAAGTTTAGAGACTCCCTATGGAGAACCTCATTATTATAAAAGTTGTCCTCATCGGGGCAAACCGAAGAAAACTGTGAATATTCAAGAAGCCTCTATAGTTGGAGAGGTAACGAGGAACATTCCGCAAATTAATGCAACATTGAAGGATCACCAAGCTAAATATCAACCAACACTCGTCGATTTCGAAGGTAAATTAGTCAACCGCTATGTTTCTGTTTTAATAAATCCTAGTGCAAGCTTAAGTTACGTTAGTCCTAAGGTAGTTGAATCATTTCATTTACAAAGTGTTATGTTTAATAACACTTGGATAGTATAATTGGCTACTGGAACAAAATGAAGAGTGACCTTTAAGGTGGAGGAATGTGTGATAGGGATTGGTAGCCAGCAGATTAGGGAAACTTTAAATGTGTTTCCATTAGGATCTTATGACATATTAATTAGCATGGACTAGTTGGAAAACATCGGTTTGTGGTAAATTGTAGAGTGAAGACCATCAGTTTCCTCATAGAAGGAGGAAGAAGACAAGAAATCTAGGTAATTAAGAAAGGAATTAGACTACATCCAATCAGAACTAATGATTTAAGTAAATTCATGAGGAATGGTTTTCATATTTATGTTGTGCAAGTTGGATACACTAATTCCAGGGACAAGCTTTATGCTTTGGAAAACATACCAGTGGTGCAGGAATTCAGTGATGTATTTCTGGAAGAAATTCTAAGGTTTCCACCCAAATGGGATATTGATTTTACAATTGAATTGGTTTTGGGAGAGACTCCTTTGTCAAAAACCTCTTACAACATGAGTATTCCAAAACTGACCGAATTGAAGTTATAGCTACAAGAGCTTCTTGACAAAGGATACATATGTCCTGAAATATCGCCATGGGGTGCCCTAGTATTATTTGTGAAGAAGAAAGATGATACATTACGATTATGTATTGAATATAGACAACTAAATAAATTAACTGTTAAAAATAAATACCCATTGCCTCGGATTGATGATCTATTCAATCATGTGAAGGGAGCGAAAGTATTCACAAAAATAGATTTGCACTCAGGCTATCATCAAATAAGGGTAAAGGAAGAAAATATCAATAAAACTGCATTCAGAACCAGTTATGGCCATTATGAGTTTATTATGCTTTCATTTGGCCTAGCTAACACCATACAACATTTATGAGTTTGATGAATGAAATCTTCCATCCATACTTGGACAAGTTTGTCTTAGTCTTTATAGATGATATTCTGATTTATTCAAAAAGTGTAGAAGAACACAAAGAACACCTTTGAATAGTGCTAGAAACACTGAGGGAAAATCAACTTTATTCTAAATTTAGCAAGTGTGACTTCTATAAAGACCAGATTCAATATTTGAGGCATGTAATTTATTCCGAAGGTTTAGCCGTGGATCTTGGGAAAATCAGAATTATCATGGAATGGTCAGTATCCAGAGATGTGGCAGACATTAGATCGTTTATGGGCTTAGTTGGGTACTATCATCACCTTGTAGAGGGATTTTCATGAATTTATTATCCTAACACCTCCTTACAGAAGAAGGGAAGAGCATTCAAATTGATGGTGGAGTGTCAACATAGTTTTGAAGAATTAAACCACATGTTAGCTTCGATTCTAGTGTTGAAAATTGTTGATCCATGAAAATAATTTGTGGTCTGTATGGACACCTACCAAGAAGATGTTGGGGGGGTTCTAATGTAGGATGATAGATTGGTGGCTTATGCATCTTGCAAATTAAAGAAGCATGAGAAATGATACTCTACCTATGATTTAGAGTCAAGGGTAGTGGTGCACGCCCTCAAAATTTGGCGACATTGTTTGTTGGGAAAGAAATTTCTACTTATGAAATATCATAATAGCTTAACTAATTTCTTTAGATAGCCTAATTTCAATGCTTGACAAGCAAGATGGATTTCATTTTTAAGTGAATTCGATTTTGGCATAAAAAATCTAAAAGGAAAGGAAAATCAAGTAGCAGATGGACTTAGTAGAAAGATGCAATGTATTTATGAGAGAAAATATAGTCAAGTGGAACCTAATTTTTCATAACAAATTAAGGAAGCAACAAATTGAGAGCCATAATATATTTTTTATGGTAGCAGAGAAAACAAGGCCGAGATGAAGGAAATCAAAGTGACTTTGGTATTGACAATGAAAGTTTGCTAACATTTAAAGGAAGCATCTATGTACCAAACTAGTCAGGCATTAAGTGATTGTTGTTAGATGAATTCCATCAGAACACTTATGTTGCTCATCTTGGGTATCAAAAACTACTTTCTACTATTAAGAGAAATTATTTCTCGCCAGGGATGCGGAAAGATATTGTGGAACATTTAGCTAAGTGCTTGGAGTGTCAACAAGTGAAAGAAGAACATCAGCACCTAACCTGTCTGCTCCACCCCTTAGCCATACCCAAATGGAAGTGGTAAATGATCATAATGGACTTTGTGACAAGGCTACAAAAAGACTAAAAAACACAAATATTCTATCATGGTTGTAGTGGACAAATTGAGTGAAGTCACCTACTTCATCCCTATTAAATCTACATATAGTGTTTTAGAAATTGCAAACATATTTATGAATGAAATATTCTGGCTCCATGGAATACCTAAAGTTATAGTATCCGACAGGGATTAAAAATTTGCATCCACCTTTTGGAAAGCCCTTTTCTCAGGGTTAGGAACTCAAATTCAATTCAGTACAACTTATCACCCAGAAACGAATGGAGAAATGGAGCAAGTAAATCAAGTTTTAGAAAACATGTTATATATGTATGTAAGCAAACATCCAAGAAAATCTGAGGAGTGCCTTCACTTAGTGGAATTCACATATAACAATAATTACCATCAATCGTTGAAAATGAGTCCGTTTGAAGTACTATATGGAAGGAAATGTAAAACTCTTGTTAATTGGAGTAGTCCAGAAGATATACTCATGCTTGGGCCACACATTTTAATAGAAATGGAACAATATGTGAGGAAGGTAAAGAAGAACTTAAGAGCATCACAGGATTGACATAAGGTATATGCATATAGGAAATGAACATTTAAGGAGTTTCAGATAGGAGATCACGTTTACATTAAGGTCAAGCCCAAAAGAAGTACTTTGAGATGGGCTGGTTGCACTAAGTTAAGCCCTCGATATTGTAGACCTTTTCAGGTCCTGGAAAGGATTGGGCATGAAGCATATAGGCTCACGTTACCAAGTTATATGTGGGTGCATAGCATATTTCACATATCCTTACTAATATGTGTATGTGTGTGTGTGTGTGTGTGATCCCAACAATATTATAAACTGACAGGAAGTGTAGGTAAATGCATAATAGTTGTATAATTCACATGTTGTTCTAAAATTAATGTTATTAATTTATTTTAATAGTATCCTATTTGAATGCAGGTAGAACCGAACGGAGAATTATTGGTAGAACCATTGTGTATCCTAGATAGGAAACAAATAATGCTATGGATGTGTGTTATCACCCAAGATAAAGTGAAATGGGGGCACTTTATCCAGGAGGAGGCTACTTAGGAAGAGGAATCTATGATGAAACAAACATATCCACATCTATTTCAAAGACAAGAATAAACATTGGGGACGATGTTTCAAACTAGGATGGGAAAATGTAACACCTCTAGTTAACATTAGCAACTGTTGGTAATTTATGTTTGGAGTTTGTTACCATAGGTAAAAGTTGATAATTGAAAGACCTAATTATATTAATTCTGGAAACATGCATGATAAAAGTCAATTTTCTTAATTTTCTTCGGAATAATAAAAATGATAAGAATACCTTTTGCAAGAAAGGAACTCTCGAAGGAGCTCATGTTTGACAGTAAAAACTAACTTCCTAGTAGTTACGATAGTTATGAGTCGGGTCCTCATTTGGGAGAATAAATATATGAATAAATAAAAAAGAGCTTCTTCTTCGAATATGGGGAATTGAAAAGAGAAAGGAGAGATAACTAAGAGAAGACTCAGATGGGACAAGAAAGTAGCCCAAAGCTACTCTAGGTGTATAACTCTTGAGCTGGTTTGAACCAGTGGAGTTATTCATCTTACAGGCAAGGTTTGGAGCTTTCTAATTGGACCTTAGTGGTCTTGACATTGGAATGCTTGACTCAAGGAAAAAATGTAACGAAACTTTGGAAGTCTAGGGGCTCGGGGGGAGACTCTGACGTAATTGTCAATGTCATTAGTAAGGAGGAGAGAACACCTGGACATAGTTCCCTGACTACATAAGCATCAATAATAGATAAGTATATACTAGTACTATTTTTTTCTTTTAAATGAAATGTTATTTGTGTAAATTCTAAACTAATATGACAAAGTAGTTGCAGTCTTTTGTAAGAAAAATTATGTCTTTCTATGTTTTTGCTCTGTAATTAACTACTTTGAGACAAATTGATTTGGTATTGGGTAAACAGGACAACCTTAAGAGAAAAAAATCAAAAGGAGGTAAATCAATCAAAAGGAGGTAGGATTAGTCCTCTCCAGGAGGAAGCCCGAGTGAACAATCCTCTATCCAAATAATGATACTCTCGTGGGCTAGAAGGAGGTTCTAGAAGGACCTCGACCTACAACCCGAGGTAGTAAACTAGATAACGAGGAAGAAGTAAATTAAACTGAAAGGACCATTACCATATAAATATTGCAAGACGAAAAAGACCCTCTATGAGTGAATTGTAAGTACAAGAATAGAGGCATCGGTGTAGATAATCAGACTACTCTTAATAATAAACATTGTAATTATACACACACATACACACACACACACACACACACATATATATATATATCATGAGTAAGTCCCTGTCAAACAGAGGGAATGTAGTATTGTATATAAGTTCATGACGGTGGCAAGTCATGCTAATAGATCAAGCAATCAATATAAAGGGACCTAGGTTAGGCAATAGGCCCGACCAAAGACCTAGTAGCCTAATGTCAAGCCTCGGGACTTGGGTAGAGAAACTATCAACACAAATAATTTCGTAGACCTGATAGGCATCTCAATAAGACAAGTAAACCATTTTATTTTAATAATAAATAATGTGTACATCAATACAATGAGTATAAAATTGCCGAAAGAAAAAAAAAGAATTGCACCCATTTCTATCTTTGAACGCAATGAATGAAAACCAAAACAACCTTACTCAGAACGAAAAATATTGAACCCTTGAAATTACAGTTGAACATTAAATCATTATTCCATAGATACATTCGTTTACCACAATGAGTCTATCGTTCTAGGGAAATTAAGATGTTTACAACATATTCAACTAGAGACAACCATAAAGAGTATTCATCCACTCAAATAAATTGCAGGTGTAGTGTCACATATTTTAGCAAGAATATCTTTCTAATATCAAAATAACCTTGGTAAATCATTAAATAATTCAGGGTCTCTTGAGACCTATAGAACAACCTTAAAATCTTGAATAACTCTAGATGTGGAATAAGAGTGTACAAGTTATAAAACCCTGTCCACGAGAGATGAACCTAATTTAAGGGTTTATTATAGACACCTACAAGAATTGGAGAGGATGAACGTAAGTAAAGAAAGGCCCAAATTGCATGATGGAAACCAAACTGTATTGTTGTAATTGTAAAACCTTCCTCTATAATAAGGAATATCACCTACAACGATCAAAAAACCAAAATAGGGTTTGATTCTATTGATAATATAAGAACATGGACAAAATTTCTCTTTTAAGCTAGTTACAGGGTAGTTCTCACCTAGAAAGCCGTCCTGACTAAAAGTTTGAACCCTGCAAAATATCCACCATCGGGTATGCTGAGAATATGTAGATTGGGATTAAACCTTCCAGAAAAGAAACCTTATGTTATTACTTACCGACCATAAGTTGTCATTGAAGGGAACTAGAAGAACAAGTAGTTACTGGTTACGCATTTCCCTGTAATAATAATAAAGAGAAAAAGGGAAAAACCCTTTAGCATTAACGAAGTTTGAGCAAACTAGAGGAACCGAACTTAAGATGGAACAACCAATTTAGCTTGAGAAGATGAATACCTAGGGCTTGGAAGGAATGATGACCATACTGAGATTACGGTTTGTTTTGAATCTCCTAGAGATCTTCCAGAGGGTGTGGGATAGTTACCCCAAAACCACCCTCTAAAAATGTCAACTGTTGGATCAAGCCTTTGTATTTCAATGATAAATCTATAGCCACCTATTGGTAACCTCGTAAAATCCACCTCTTTATAGAATTCTCTAGGAATGTCATTTCTATAATGTAGGGGTATGTAAATATCAAAATAAATAATTCATCAATGATGCCAAGAACATGATGTATAACATTAAAGGAACTAAGGTTAAGTCCCTCATTCCGTAAGTTAAATCATCAATGTGTATCCATAAACCGAAGGGAACTTAGGTTAATTGGGAATTAAAATGATCAATTAAATAATATGAAAGTCACAAATCCAACTGACATCTTTGAATTAGTCATTCTTCTTAGTCATGAAGTATAGTGAAGGTTAATATTACTGATGATAAAAGAAAATCATGCATGCGTCTATTGATGAGTGTTACAAGTGGTGTCAAAGATGAAGAGTTCAACTCTATTGTATGATTAAGGGGAAAAAGCAACCAACCATGATGTGTTCCCTAGGGAAAAAGCAAACAATAAACCATAAATGTGAAATCAAATAAATTTCATTGTCAAAAGCTAGGATAATGAGAAGAGAAGAATCCTATCACAAGTACATTAAAAAAAAATGTTCTGGAAGTTATGTTAATAAAATTATTTATGGGTATCCTTAACTACAAGAACTGATATGTTGTGTGCCTAGAGAGAAGACAGTTGTATGAAATATTTAAATGTTTAATAATAAATTATATCTCGCGATTGTGGGATAGTGAGCAGAAAGAAAGTTATGAATTGTGGCATTAAAGAGTATATGGTTAAACAGTGTAGGAGATACATATGTGTAAATGAAAGAAAATATTAAATTTCATTATGTTACACAATTATAATACATCACACAATTATGTTAAGAGAGAAAGTGGGGAATTGTACATCAAATTATTATGAAAATTTTATGGCTAATTGCTTAATGAGTATCTGTCGTTAATAGCAAAAAGAAAAAATACTATATGGGAACAATATAACTTGGGTATAAGTATGTCCAATGTCATAATAATCAGCTAGTACAAGTCAGTACAAATTTCATGATTGGTGAAAATGAATAGGTAAGGAACCAATAAACCTTTCCACTAGAAAGTCTCTTCATGAAAGTAGTCAGAAAAAATAAGAAGAAGAGGGACTGGTTACAACTGTGGAATAAATGGAACAAACCATCAACATAAGATTGCAAAAGTTAAGTAACTGTGAATTGTTTCTTCTTTAAAACAAGGCGAAAGACAATTAATAAGTGATAAACTATCATAGAAGGGGACTAGTCTTGGAAAAGAGTGAAATGAGTAGTGTAGTTGAGAATTTTGAGCAGAGGGTACATAATAACAATAAATGGGTCACTTTAAGACACTGAATAAATATGGGGACATTTCAGAATAATGTTTCTAATACTCAAAGGACATCAACTTTTTACTAAATTTAGTAAGGAAGATTAGAATTAATTAGAGATTGTGGAAATAATATATAAGTAAATACAATGACTCCCCGGATCAAGGGAAATAATCTAGAGGAATTTTTATATTTCCTGTATTTGAGGGACATAGGGGGAAGACACAAGATTTTTGTTTTATATGCACCAACTTATAATATTGAATCGATCGGTCCAACCTACAACCACCTCATGACTGAAATCGAGACAACCTAATAATTTGGATTTATTGAAATGATTGTTCCAATATCGAGTGATTTTCTCTAAAGTGGAACAACACGATAAATAAGAATAAGTGTGAGCTTGACTCTGTGAGAAATCTAACAGAACTATAGATATATATATGTGTGTGTGTGTGTGTGTGTGTATGTGTGGAAATTTAGGTCAAATGATATAACTGCATACTTCGAGGCAGAATTTTCATTTTGGTCATTCCTAATTTGATGCTTTTATTTAAATTTTGGAAATAACATAAGCTAGAAAAGGGAAAATGTAAAAAATCATGTATACATAGACGTGCACGATGATGGATGTGTATATTATTTGAAGAGTCTATTGTCCTAATGAGAATCGATGGATTAATGGTAAATAAAAGTAACTAAGGAAATGTGGCATATAATTTGAGGAAAACTTACAACTATGACAAAAGAATGTTGGTGGTATTAGCAAAAACGTTACCTATACTCGATGACATGGAAAGGGAAGTATGATACTAACCAATTTTACTCTAGCTAAGTACATAAGGGAATTTAGTATTGTTTTAACTTAATCAAGTGAAGTTCAGTTAAATGATTAAATTGAAGGAACATATGCATACAAAATTAATGTGTCAGGATAATCACACTAACATGATGTGATAGGAAACTAATGTAAATGAAGATGCCAAGAAGAAAGGACCCCATAGCTCGAGCATGCGCAACTCCAAACACATTGGCCAATAATATACATAATAGAAAGGGATACAAATCCCCCAAAAACGGAATTGTGAGGGAATCATAAATGATGTGTGTCAAAGAAGTATTGTTGCAAGATTAGATGGTATAATTATCTTTCATTGATCTTAACCATGACTATATTGTTGCAAGTCATGCCCCGAAACTATCATAATGGTATTTTTAAATACTAGCTTGAGATTTTGACCTCAGGGGGGTTTACTGGGGGAGATTGGAAGAAAAATAATGGAAAAGGAAATTAAATAAATTATTAAACTATGTTTAAGATGTTTGCATGAAACCATCGATAGATAACTAACATGGACATAATTCGGTCCATACGAGCGAGGGACACAAACAATAGAAATTTTCCCCAAACCTTGGTAATGATTTGTATAGTATATTTTATATCATAAATTGTAATTTTCTCTAACGACATATCATCAATAATAAGCAAACATGAGATAAGGTATGGAATCTTCTTAAAATAGAGAAGGAGACATTGGTAATAATTATAGCTTATGGGCCTCCAAATTAGACATAAATTAAGGCCCATATAACTTTTCTTAGGCACAAGAAGGCTATATTAAACATCTCCTTCTACACATAATAATGTTTTTTAGCTTTAATATGTTCATTAGGAAGGTTTATCGATAATTGAATATTTGTGCCTAATATTATTTATTTTTGTACAATATTGTGAGAATATTAGGCAAATTATGGAGATTTGGAGGAGATTATTTACGTTATTTCTACCTACTATAGGAGAATCAATATTGGATAATAAATCAACGCTATATTCTTAAATTATTGTACATATTTTGGAGCTCCAATGATTGAAAAACTCTAGGAATGTTTTCCCAGTCATTTAATGCAGATTCTTAATGTTGGGAACCATATCCACTATTTGAGAGATTTTAAAGGGGAAGGATTCCTCCTTTCATGGAGAATTATTCGTAATCCTTTTTTATAGTATAAAGTAAAATTTTCCTCTAGGGGTTGATTTTATTAATCTTCTTGGGGAGAGAACTCATATTTTTGTAGCTCCACTTTCATTTCTTGCAGGGATGTAATTGTATTGAAGGAAATAATGAAGATTGGTGCCGTGTTCATATTCTAAATATTGGTCTCCTTCATAGGAATATGATATTCCTTAAGATTTGCCATCCCAGGAGCCTCAGAGCCCTTCTGTATCATTTATTTCACTTCATTTCACTTCTTATTCACATGCATCTCTTGTTCTTGTCTTTTTCTATTTCTACATTTAGTATTGATGATTTCTTGTTGTAGGATTGGATTAAATGGTTGAAGTAAGTTCTTCCATATGACCAAAGGTATTATTTCATCCTTGTAACGACTTTGGAAGGTCATAATAATCATTGAGCTACTTGGATTAGTTTTCTTATTTTCAATTCTAAATTTATGATAGTAAACTATGATATTTTTAGAACATCATAATGAGCTACAATCAAGTTGATTCTAATTGAATTAGATAAAAAAAATATAGTTAATAATAAAAGCTACCCCATTGCATTTCACTTTATTAAGTTAGGCAGTTGATAGATTAACTAGCTCACTAGTTCTCAAATTTTTAGATTTTAGACTAGTAATCTTTTCCTATTTTTTAACATGCATTAACAAAGATACTTTTGAGTGATTCCACTTGGAATGGAGACCCAAGACATCCTAGTTAATAAAAAAAATTGTCCCATCCAAAACAGATTTGATTTTCTTAGTCATTCAATGAATTATATTTTCCTATAGAAAACAT
The DNA here is from genome assembly GCA_000404065.3 of Pinus taeda. NCBI lineage: Eukaryota > Viridiplantae > Streptophyta > Pinopsida > Pinales > Pinaceae > Pinus > Pinus taeda. The sequence goes on along the minus strand of APFE031361011.1, from coordinate 40,394 downwards.
ATTTCCTATAGCACTCTTCCAACATGTGTATATTTTCCCAGATTTGCTCAAAAAGATTGGTTTTTGTCACTTAGGGTTGAATAATGACCACTAGGATATAAATCAATGGTTGAGGAGGAATAAACACCATTTAGGACTTGCCTTTTTCCCATGCAAAACAACTGAGCGATTTGGGTTAATGGACAAATTTATGAATTGGATAATACAATAATGATTTTCTTGATTTCCATATAAAATGAAATTTGTCAATGGATATAAACTCTTTGAAATGTGGTGATTGATATTTAGTCAATGACATTTACTTTACAGAATTATAATAGTTTTTCCTTCCTTGTATTTTCTTTCTTGCAATAGGTTAAGGTTTCCATTTCGAGCATTTCATTTCTACAACTAGTTAGGATTTGATTACATTACATGAACTCCATTACATCATGACAGAAAAGGAAGGACACATTGTATGCTACACATATAGTGTTGATACCTCTTAAGTTTGTATGAACCTTGGGTTTATAATTAAAGTTAGTAGCCTTGGGAGTTGCAGCATTCTTGTTGCAATACCAAGGCTCGTCACTTTTTGGAATTGTTGTCAGGGAGGTGTGAAAGTATGATTGTTTTCTTCCCTAGTTGATTCATTTCTTTTTACTTTCTACAAAATAAAAAAAAATGCATTAGGCATATTTGATTTCAAAAATATAAAATTTCATTGCACTAGCATTCTTATTCAAACAAAAAATCTTCAACACTAACCCCTCGGCCCCACCCCCCCATTTGATCACATGGTGTAGTAAGAGCCACATAACCATCCATTTTTGTAGGTATAAGAAGAAGAAATGACATAGAAGGTAGAAGAAATGTATTTTGATGATGAAAATGAAGAAGATCCTCCTGGATTTCCCATTTAAGATATTGATGTTAGTGTGCACATGAAGAACATCCATCCACCTTTTCTTCCAAACTTTCATGGTTTAAGGTCAGAGGATCTAGAAACCTTTCTCTTTGAATTTGAAATTGTTTTTAGATCTTATGGTTACTTATTAAACACTCAAAAATTGAGGTTGTTTCTGGCAACATTGAAGGGTATAGCTCTTAAATGGTTCATGAGTTTAGGGACTAATTCAATAGGATCATGGAATGATATGCAAAAGATATTTCTAGAAAACTATAAACATCATGACCTTAAAGATGAAATATTTAGAATGAATCAAAAATAAGATGAGAGCCTTGAGGGTCTAATAGAGAGGTTCATGTATAATGTTAAGAGGGAAAAACTACATCATTTAGGATCTCACACACTAAAAAACATTTTACTTAGAACAATTAGGGATGAATGGATGATTTATTTGATCTCATGAGTAGAGGTGATGTATACCAATTATTGTTTGAATAAATTTGTGAAACGTGCAAACACATATCAAAACGAAGGGCAAGACTAAGTCAATCAACAACAAGACTGGTAAGTCAAACTAAACTTTAAAATTTTCTTGATAACTTTAAAACATAAATTCCTAGAAATCTAAGTGAACAAGTAGATATGTTAACAATACAAAATGAGCAAAAAGAAGATGTTGATATTTGTGTTGTCCATGCATAATCACATGATGTTAAATATTTCCCATGATTACCAAGGTTGAAGGATGTTTACCAAGAGGAAAATGGAGCAAATAAATTTCCAATGAAGCTAATGTATCTCTAAAAGAACCATGGGAGCCTATTCAGCTTGATGTGATGCAAGAGCCTAATTCAAAATTTCAAGATTATGTACATCCATCTCAAAGTAATTGGAACAGACCCTTTCCTTGGCAACCTTGGCCATCTCAACCCCAAAAATAATCTTAGCAACAACGTTGGCAAGGAACTTATGGGAGTCATCCACAATATCCTAAATATTTTCCTCAATATGCTCCATACCCAAATCTATTCTATCCCTACCATTCACCTCCACCACAACCACAACCCCGACCACATCCATCTCAAATATCCATTCCCACTCAACTACCTATACCGCCATTTACAAACCCACGCAAGGAAGTAGCTCAACCCACTTACAATGTCGAGGCACAATAGTTCCAAAGATCTCCTCTTGATCTCAATGGTATCCATATTAGCTCAAGAATAGCATTGCAATAAAGATATTCCCTTGATGTCATTAAAGGAAAACATTCATAAAAAGATGATTCAAATGAGAAGACCAAAGAATCATGGGTTGCACTTGATGAAGAGCACATATCAAAATCAGAGATTCAAAAAGTTCCCTCATGTTTACCATCATATCCTCAGTGTGTTCAAGAGAATAATTAGCAAAAAGAAGGAGATCTAAACTTCATGGAAGAAGAATACATCCAAGATGGTCCAAATCAACAAGTGGACCAGGAACATCAAAACTATATTAAAATATCATTCCCAAAAATCAGTAATTTGCTACCACATACTCTTCTTCAACAATTCTTGATCTCATCTCAATTAAAGCATTCGGTCTCTAAAATTCAAGTACATGTCAAAGCATATATTTGAAGCCTACACATCATTTTATCTGCCATCTTGATGTGCACATGGCACTATTGGAGGTATTCCTATACTTGAAAATGATTTTATTTTCCCAAGTAGAGTAGGATAGGAAAAGAAATAAAAAATGAAAAATAAGAGAAAAACTAAAACCTCAAGTGAAAACCTCTTTTGAGGTGCCTGAGATTGGCTCATTGATTGAAAACTTCGACGAGGTGGTAAATGGGTTGGAAAAAAAGAGAAAAACTAAAAAATCATAGGTGAAAACCTCCTTTGAGGCGCAAAGATAGACCTACTAGCTGAAAACCTCATTTAGGTGGCTAGTAGACCTAGAAGAATAAAAAGGAAAAAAAAAATGTTTCTCTATATATCTCTCTCTCTCATGAATGCAGCTGTTCTCCAATCTTTCCAAGCAACAAAAACATGCTAGCCACCTGTTGATGCCTCGAAAATCGCTGCAACAACATTGGGGGATAACAACCCGGTCCGGACCTTGAAAGCAGCTCCTTTTCCATTTGGTGTGGTGGCTCCGACTGGTTAAACTAGGTCCAGTTACCTTCTCCCTATTGCTATTGGTTTATGATGTATCTTTACCTACCAATAGACAGGGATATTAGATCACTTCTCCTTGCTGATCAGGCAAAAGAATGACCCTTAAGCTGATTTTGGGTTCAGCCAAGCCACAACTAAAGTTTTTCCTCTTTGAGGAGAGGACTTAAAAGAATGAAAAATTTACTCTAAATGCAAGCTTATTCTATGATGCAAGAAAAAAAAAAAACAAATCTAAATCCTATCATAATTAGGCAGATATAAATCTAACCCAACTAAGAGCAAGATAATTAATGTATTGGGATTTAGATATGTCTTGTTTATAATGAATATCAAGTTAATGAAGTAGTTCAATTAACTGATATTATGGATATCAAAACACATCCTATTGAGACCTTTTAACTGAAATAATAAACAAACAACACTCAGGAAGTAGTTCACATAAATGATATTGATTATCAAATCAGCAAATCCAATAACTAAACAATAATATGTGGAAATAGTTCACAACATATTACCACTCAATAAATCAGTTTTAATAACGCAGATTTCTGAGTAAATAGTTACTCAGAAATCATAAATTAATCCATAAGAACAGAGATACATGATAAAAACATTGAGACAAATTACTCATATTGACAATAATGCACAAACATGAATAAAATGACACATTCCTGTTACCATAAAATGAAACTGATATTTAAAACAGTAGTATTAAAAATACCAATTTATTTCATTCATTTCTCTGTCCTTGGTCTCCAACAACCCTTTACATTGCTTGAACTCCTGCTTTCAAAACTAGAGCCACAATAGTGCAAGCTTTGTTCTTCATGCATAATTCAATATACAAAGGGAAAATCCTCAATAATCCCCAGATCTGAGATTTTTCACTCCTCTCTCCTACAACTCTAAATTCCAATTACAATAGTGCTTTCATGGAGTCTAAAATTGCAGAGGAGAGCAGCCCGTTTTACATTCTGCAATTTGTTATTTATAATATTTGTCAAGGAATTCTTGAGAGGAGTTTGTTGAAGAGAAATCTTCTAAATCCAATTTTACTTGCTCCTAATTCTGATCTTCAATTGTTGGAGCCTTCTCATTGATTGAGATTAATTTTTCATCTTTCTTCCACTCTTTTCCTGCAAAAGGGATCAAAATAAATTGAAATGCAATCAAAATATCATTTGTGGCAATTAAATCAAACCCAATCAAATTCTATTTAAATAAATAATTAAAAACAAAATATAAGCTCTGTATTGATGCTTGGAATGGTTTGATTGGTAAATCATATTATTGACCAATGGATCTGCCATTAGAAGAGGCTTTGGACAAATGAAATTGAAAACAATAACTCAGAAAATTGATTTTGTTTTCAAAATTCGGAGCCTGATCTTCTGCCTAATTTTTTGCCCAATAAATGATCAAATCTGTTGGTGAAACCTCTTTCAAAATGTTCTCCTTGATTTTCTCTCTCCAATGAGCCATCCTGGGCCTTATTTGGCCAAGTAGAACTCAATTTATGAGCTTCGAAAGTTGATGGGTCAAATTTGGCATGAATCTGGAAATTCTGTTGCTCGGCTAAAAATCAGAATTTTGAATTAAAAATCTAATCCTAAATTAGTTTCTAATTTAATTGTTAATCATTAATCTAACTAACTAATATCTAATTAACTATTTATAAACAAATTTAATCTAA
>APFE031361011.1:0-20736 GCA_000404065.3 Pinus taeda | reverse complement strand
TAAGTTTCTAAACTACAACCATTTTTAATAAAAGTAAAAATATAAACTACAGCCACTCTAATAAAACTACAGCCACTCTTACATTTGGGTTTTCGAGATTTAGGATTTGATTAAGAAATTAGAGTGAATTTCTTAAAATCCCGATAATTAATGATTTGGCCGCATAACTAAAAATGAAAAATGTTAGTAAAAACTCGCTACAGGTTAGTATTTAAAATGAATGTCTTATTGAACTAATTTATTTACAAAATGCAATATTATACATTTTATGCATTTTATGCATTTTTAAGCGAGGCTAGATAAATGATGACACTTCAAAGCAGTGTCATTTTCAAACCAGTTGACCAAATGAGACCAAACAAGCGTCAATGTGAACCTTATAAAAAATTGATTCTAACAAGGCAATCAAAACAAGAATCCAAAGAAAGCTAAAAATTAACAAAAGCGTAGGGCAATTAACTAAAATAAAAATCCAAAAAGGTGCTTAGCCAAAATTTTTATAGAAAGGGTCCCCATTATTCGAAGTGGACGCATCGATAATGGGGGGGTGTTGTGTTTTTACCACAACACCACCAAAAATAAAGTTGATCAAAAGTCTGGTCAAAGGAAGTCAAACTTAGACTTTCTCTTCCTTTGGTTAGATGCTCTAGAAGGACCAAGGCCATGCCAATTCAACCTCATCTATTTCCACCATCCACTCATCATTCCCAAGCTTTTACCACTCATTTTCCTTACTGTCCTAAAATGCAACAGAAACACTCTATTTTGCTACAAGAAGTAAAAATACATAGAGGAGAAAATTATTTTTGGCATATTTTGAAACCGTGCATCCATTTTTCAATATGTTTCAGGTGGAGATGCATATGTATGATAGAAACATGGCCAAGTAATTTTAGCAAATTCTTGTGTGCACTTTTTGATAAATTGACCTCCATCACCTACAACCATTTTTGGATTTTCTCAATATTTTTGTCTCTATTTTCCAAGTTATTTAATGGGAAGATGCATATGGATGATGGTAACATACCCAAGAAATTTTAGCAAATTCCAGTGCGTAGTTTTTGTGAAATCGATCTCCATCACGTACAACAATTTTTATTTTTTCTTGAGATTCATTAATCCATTAGCCAAGCGTTTTTATGGGGAGGTGCATAAGGATAATGGCAACATTTTCATAAAATTTTGAGGTAAATGTAGTACACCATTTGGGATATATGGGCAAAAAAGGTCTGCCACAAGATGTCGTGAATTGCTATGACATGTCCTGTACCACTACAGGAAGTTGGCTGAGGGGTTTTGGATGAAAAGAATGGTGGAATGAAGTGTTGGAAGGGTGTATGACAGTGTGAAAAGTGTGGGGAAGGTGAACATCACCCATGGCCAAGCCCAACACTCCAAGAAGGCTAAATTTGACTAAGATGACTTGCTCACGATAACTAGAAGACAAAGGTTTATAATATGGGTTAGCATCCATTAACTCCAACAACAACAAATTGAATGCTGGAAAGAGACTTTCACTCAAAAAAAGATCACATTAGTCACAAAAGCAATCATGGTATGAAGACCTATGCATCAACAAACAAAGGAAGTCAACACCTCTGAAATCATCATGTTATGAAGCTCATCAACAACATTTTAGCCAAGGATGTGAAGCAGTAGCAACAGCAACAACAACAACAAAACCTAGGAGACCTATAGGTTCAAGGTTATAAATAATAGAGCTTCCAATAGATTATCACATGCGGCTTCAAAATCATTTGCAACATCTTCAAGACCACCAAAAGAAACTTCAACATTCACATCAACAACCTCAATATCACCTGCAAAAACACATCAAGGGTAAGGCTCATGTATGCAATCCTTTAAACCTTTCTTAAGAACTTATTTTAGCTTGAAAAGCATTGCAAGCGTATGAAGGAAAATGTTTTTATAGACAATATTAGTACGAGAGCAACCTCAGGCTTATCTAGAAATTAACTTCACTTTTCCACCAAGACACTCCCACATGGGGGAGAGTACAAGACAAAAGTGAAAAGGACATGAGAAAGTGGGATGTAATCATTTAGAAGTGATGGAAGGCAAAGAGTGTGCAGGGTTAGGTGAGGGACAACCCAATTAACTCAAACCACTTTGAGTTTTTTTCATGAAAAAGAAAAAGGAAAGTGAAAGTTGAAAAAAAAGAGAAAAAATAATGGAAATAAATGAAAAAAGGAGAAAGAAAAAAAAGGCAAAAAAAAAGAAATAAAAGGTGGATCCACCACCTCTTGGCATGAAAAATTTAGTTTCTATAGGATTCAAGTTGTGTGCAACTCATTATAGTTGAAAAACCACTTGAGGGAAAGAAGCAACCTCAACCTACAGTAGGGCTTCCTTGGGAAACTGGGATAGAAAATGCAGTAGCAAGAAGAGAAACAAGAAGAGCATCAGATACACTAGAAAACAAATCAAGAAACATGTCAGCATACATGAATAATAAAAAGGCGAGCATGATGGATAGGTTGCTCAGAGGATGAGCAATAGTTTCAATAGCGGGTATGCTCGGCCTCCAAATTAGACATAAATTAAGGCCCATCTAACTTTTATGAGGCACATGAAGGCTATATTAAACCTCTCCTTCCACACTTAATAATGTGTTTTATCTTTAATATGTTCATTAGGAAGGTTTATGGATAATTGCATATTTGTGCCTAATATTATTTATTTTTGTAGACTATTGTGAGAATATTCGGCAAATTATAGAGATTATGAGGAGAAGATAATTTAGGGACTTGCTCCCTACTGCAAGAGGATCAATATTTTATAGTAAATCAACAAGTTATTCTCAAATTATTGCATACATTTTGGAGTTCCAATGGTGGAGAAACTCTAGGAATGTGTTCCCTATATTTTAATGCAGATTCGTAGTGTTGGGAACCAAATCCACTATTTGAGGGGTTTTGGAGGGGAAAGCTTCTTAATCAGTTTATATCATAACCAAGTCGAATTTGGCTCTAGGGTTTAATTTTCATTAGTCTTCTTCTAGAGAGAACTCATATTTTTGCAGCTCTACTTCCATTTCTTGTAGGGATGTAAGTGTATTGATGTAAGTGTATTGATGGAAATCATGAAGATTGTTGGCATGTTTAGATTCTAAATATTGTTATCCTTAATAGGACTATGATTTTTGTTGGGCTTCGCCATCCCGGAGCCTCAGAGCCCTTTTGTATCATTTAACCTTCTTCATTTCACTTCTTATTCACATGCATCTCTTGTTCTTGTATTTTTCTATTTCTTCATTTGGTATTGATGATTTCTTGTTGTAGGATTGGTTTAAATGGTTGAAGTAAGTTATTTTGCACAATAAAAAGAATTATTTCATCTTTGGAACAGATTTGGAAGGTTATAGTAATCATTGAGCTACTTTGATTAGTTTTCTTATTCCCGAATCTAAATTTCTAGAAGTCCCTTGTGGAAAATAGTAGTAAATTTATGTTATTTTTTAGAATATGGTAACAAGATTCAATATATTTGATTCCATTTGAATTAGATCACAAAATAATTCAAGTTAATAAAAAAATTGACCCCATTACATTTTCACTTTATTAGGTTAGGCATTTGATAGATTAACTAGCTTACTAGTTCTCGAATTTCTAGATTTTAGACTTGTAATTTTCTACTATTTTTTAGCATAGGTTAATAGGGGTATTTTTGAGTAATTCCACTTGTAATGGAGACATAATACATCCTATTCAATAACAAAATTTTTCTCATCCAATTTGGATTTGATTTTCATGGTCATTCGGTGAATTATATCTTCCTATAGCAAACCTGTTTCTTCTAGCAGATTCTGGTAGCACTCTTCCAACATGTATATACTTGCCCAGATTTGCTAAAAAAATATTGGGTTTTGTCCATTAGGGTTGAATCATAAACCATAGAATCTAAATAAATGGTTGAGAAGGAATAAACACCACTTAGGAATTACCTTTTTACCCATGCAAAACATCTCAACTATTTGGGTTAATGGACAAATTTATGAATTGGAGAATACAATAATGTTTTTCTTGATTGCCACATCTAGTGAACTTTGTTAATGAATCTAAAATCTTTGAAATGTAATGATTGATATTTAGTTAATTATATTTACTTTATGAAATTACAATAGTTTTTCCTTCCTTGTATTTTCTTTCTTCCAATAGGTTAATGTTTCCATTTCTACAACTCGTTAAAATTTGATAATATTACATGCTCTCCATTACATGATGGCAACAAAGGAATGACACATTGTATGTTGCACATATAGTGTTGAAGCTCTTAAGTTGGTATGAACCCTCCGTTTATAATTAAATTTGGTAGCCTTGGGAGTTGCAACATTCTTGTTGCAATACCCAAGCTCGACAATAGCTATTGAGAGAATGGTATAAAAAGATGAATTTTTATTCAAGGTGTTTAATAAAATTGTTTTCCTTTAACAATTCCACTAGACCTTACAAGTTATTAAAAAAAAAACCCATGATTGTATACATATGTAAGAATTATATATAAGCATGTAATGGAGGATGACAAAGGATCAAATGGAAGAAATGTGATTCTTGTTTAATACTAAAGGAAATAGAAAAACAACCCAAATTGAATGTAGCTAAGGTCACTTGGACAAGTAGTCAACAATATTTCTACCTTGAATAAGAAGAAAAAGGAAAACATATAAGTACGGTGCAAGTTTACAGTTCTTAGTTGTCCAATACTTTAGGGATTATGATTAGTTGTGTTTAAACTGTGAAATATATTAGGAGACTGTGTAAACTATGTTTGTATTGGAATATTGTTTTTCCAAAAACTAAACCTGTTATGTAGACTAAGAGGTAAATAATTGCCTCTAGAATTATTGTATAGTAATGTAAAACTCTTAATGCATTTAAATTTATACTTATTTTTCCTAAAGTTCATATATGAAATAAAAGAGGAAACAAATAATAAGGGAATCATGGTGTGTCTATGTAAGACTAGGGTTAGTTCTTGGGCCAAGTCAGGGTACCAATAGCCTACTAACAATGCCTTAAATTCATAGAACTATAATATCAAATTCAATAAATGATGAAAAGGCAATTGTTGATACAAGAAAATGTGTCTTGTTTACTATTAATTGTCGATTGTATATGGACATTGAATTAAAATTGAATGAATTGATGATGCAATCCTTCACCGTAAGTACACGAAGAAAATAAATCCAATTGTTCCACATCGATTGATAAATTCTATGGTGGAATTATGAGTAGTGTTAGAAATATTAAACAGAGGACTCTTAGTTCAAAAAGTGAACAATATTACATCTGTTTTAACATATAATTTTTTTTTAATGAAATTGGTTCAACAAAAGATGCAAAAGAATCGCCATTTGCAAGACTATATCCATAAAATATACATTGTAACAGGTCACAACATATATCTAAATTGTACGCAACGACGTAAATAACGAACTTTATAGCTTTAATAGAATATCATAACAATATTCACAAGGAATATATAATTATTGTGTATTGCTGAAAGAGAAGGATTGCAAAACATAAAAATCATTTTCATCAAAACCTAAAGAAAATGATTTCTGAAATACTATTATTACTAATCTCGTAATGCTAATGGAATTGGTACCTTTGTGGTCCAAAATGTATAGTGAGACCACATGGAGGGGTCCTTGTCGTTTGACACAGCCATTGGGTGAGTAAAAAGAGAATTATTGCTATTATTAATGAGTTTACAAAGACTTTGCTAACTCTTACTCAGTACAGGTTGTTAACAGTAAGAGTGCAGGTTGTTAACCCGTGTTGGGTTGTGACGCATAATGGTGACCCTTGCACGATAGATAATTAACAACTGAAGACACTGGTGACCCTTTTGTTTGAAATATAATTTTGATGGGAACTAATGAGAGCTGTAATGACTTTGGATGTAGTTTGAATTGGATGGAGTATTCTTAATCAAGCTTCTGCGCACTCTTAATCACAAAGAAAACTATGTTAGGGAAGAAAGAAATTTCCCAAGTTAAGTGTTGTGAAAGCACTACATTTGGTAGAGGCTACTTGGGAAGATGAAGATTCCCTGTGTAAAGCACATACGAAGCTTAGGATGGTGTTTCGTACAATGGGGAGGGGAATGTAAGAACCTAAATATTTATGGAGTTGTCTATAATGCGACTTTTTGGAGATTCCGGTGACGGAATTCTGCGGAAGAAATGAGGTTAAATCTTGATTTTTAGCAGTTAAAATGGTTTTTTAACTGCATATTTGGATTCAGCGCTCTGGAAAACCCCTGGGAGCCATTGATTGTGCAGAATCTAGCTATCAAACATGAGATTCCAATGAGTTGCTACCGATTTTGACCGGAAAAATCCGCCAAAAAAACTTTCAAAAAGTCGCATTATAGACTACTGCAATATTTATTATTTATTTTAATGATTCAAGGTTTGGTAAATTTTAGACTAAGTGAAAGTCTAGTAAAAGAAACTTTAGATGTTTAAAATTTAAAATTTAAAATTTATTTTATTTATTTATTTAAAAATAATGTTGTGACAAGTCATGGGATTACCAGGAAAGATCTTAATTTTTTTTTTTTAATTTCCAAGTAGTTTGAGATAGTTATTTCTACTTCCTTTAGAGATTTAAAGATCTTAGTTGGGGAAAGAAGCCAAGTGAGGCAAGAGAGGAAAGAGAAGGCCTGATGCAGCTGAAAGGAGAGAAGTGATCTTAATCAAGATGCTACCAAGGAAAGGTAAGACACTTTGAAGGGTGCTCTTGAGCTGGACTAAGAGCCGGTAGATACCTTGAAGGTTTCCTTTAAATTTTTGGATGGACTGGGGTCTTGAGGCCCTAAGAACATATTATTGTCTAATAAATACTCTGAAATCAAAGAGGCTCCAAAGGAGATTTAGATGTAATTACCAATTTCACAGGTTGGGTGGAGGATTCTTCTTCTTAGATTAATTCCCTTACTGGTTGAACTTACATGAATAAGCATATTTAAATTTTAAACTAAAAATAGTTCTGCTATAAAAGAAATATATATTTTCTTCTGAGTTGAATATGAATGAAATCATAAAATTTTGTAAATAATAATTTGATCCTCCATTTTCTTTGTAACACTAACTAAATAATATTATTCTTAGATTGTTAACAAACTCAGAACTGTCTATATATATAGAAGATGAATAATCTAAATGGGAATCAAGGGAATTTTCCTTAAAAAATAACAATAATAACAATTATTTTCAATCTCCTCCGAAAATAATTAATTGCTATACATTAGTTTTTTTACAGGTGGTTACTTCCCTATTGCAAACGGGGGTTTACATGGGAACAATCTGAATCTGTGGGAATAGAATACCCTGAGTGTTGAGTAGAATGAATCGGTAGGCCCCAAAGGAAGGTTAGAGCCTGCTTATTCACCCAGCATAGGCTGTCAATCGTGATAAAAAGAATAAAAAGAGACTTCTCTTAATAATCAATATTGTGTATATATATATAACTGTAAATCATGAGTAAGTCCTTGTCAAACAGAGTGAATGTAGCATTGTATATAAGTTCGCCAGGGGAAAGCTCTGCTATTAGATCAAGTAATGAATATAAAGGGACCCATGTTAGACAATCGGCCCGACCAGAGACCCAACAACCTAATGTGTAGTCCCAGGACCTGGGTAGAGAAAATATGAAGACAAATAATTTCCTAGACCTGACGGGCATCTTTGTAAGACGAGTCAACCATTTTCTTTTAATAAGAAACAATCCATAGATCAATACAAACGAGTATAGAACTTTTAGAAGCAAAACAAAAAATAAGTGCACCCATTTCTAAATTATTTTAACACAATGAATGAAAACCAAAACAAATTTACTAAGAACGCAAAATAACCCTTGAAATTACACTCAAGCATTAAATCACTATTCTAGAAATACATTCGGCTACCCTCGTGTGTCTATTGCTCTAGGATAGTTTAGTGTACAACGCATTCGATCAGAAGCAAGCATAAAGAGAATTCATCCACTCAAATAAATTTGCAGGTGTGGTATCGCACAGTTTACCAAGAATACCATTCTAATATCGAAATAACCTTGGGAAATCATTAAAGAGTCAAGGGTCTCTCGAGCCCTAAAGAACAACCTTAAAATATTAAATAACTTTAAAAGTGAGATTATAATGTACAAGTTATAAAACAATTTCCACGAGAGATGGCCCTAATTTAAAGGTTGAGAATAGATACCTGCAAGAATTGGAGAGGATGGTCGTAATTAACGGAATGCCCAAATCACATGAGGGAAACCCAAGAGTATTGCTCTAATTGTAAAACCTTTCTCTAGAAAAAGGAATCTCGCTTGTAGTGACCAAAAAACCAGAAGAGGGTTCAATTCTATTGATAATAAAAGAAGAACAACATAATTTCTCTTTTAACCTAGTTATATGGCAGCTCTCACTTGGAAAACCCTCATAACCAGACGCTTGAACACTGAAAAATATCCACCATCGAATATCATCGAAATATGTAGATTGGGATTAAACCTTTGAGACAAGAAATCTTGCGCGTTTACTTACCATATACAGGCCATCACCAAAGGGAACTGGGCAGAACAAGCAATTATTTTTTGTACATTTCCCTGTAACTATAATAAAGAGAAAAAGAGAAAACCTATAGCATTAATTAAGTTTGAGCAAACCAGAGGAGCCGAACTTAAAAGGGAACAATCCATTAGCTTGAAGAGATAAATACCTAGGGTTTGGAAGGCATGATGACAATACTAAGATTAGGGTTTGTAGCTCATTGCAAAGCTACTCTAAAGGAGCTAGGGTTCGAATGACACAGAGATCTGTCACGGGGTGCAGGGTAGTTACCCGAAAACCACCCTTGAAAAATGTCAATCGTTAGATCAAGCCTTCGCATTTCAACAAAGGATCTATAACCACCTATTGGTAACCTCGTAAAATCCACCTCTCTATAGAACTCTATGGAACTGTCCTTGACATAACGCAGATATATATAAATATCAAAATAAATAATTGATCAATGATGGCAAGAACATGATGTATAACATTAGAGGAACTAAAGTCATGTCCCTTAAGTCCATAAGTTAAATCATCAATATGTACCATAAACCCAAGGGAAATTGGGTTAATTGAGAATTAGAATGATCAATTAAATAATACGAAAGTTCAACAAGCTAACCTACATCTATGACTTAGTCATACTTCTTAGTCATGAAGTACAGTGAAGGTTAATATTAGTGACGACAAAAAAAATTATGCATACGTCGGTTGATGAGTGTTACATTTGAAATTGATTCTTAATATATTTAATTATTGTAATATCAAAATTAAAAGTTAATGCTAATTTTCACTCAAATTTTAATTAATTAATATATATTTTTACAATAAATAATTATAATTAATAAAATCAAAAAATATATTAATTATTTTTTCTGTTTTTTTTATGAAATTCAATTGATATATAAATCTGAATCCTCTTTAAAATGTTTAAGCAAGTAAAGTAAAATTCGAAAATAATGCTTAACATATAGAAAAAATGAATGAGTGGTTATTTTTTATTTTTTTTAAACAAAAGAAAATGAACTCTAATTATATTAAGTATAGGTGATATTATGTATGCAATCAACAAACGTATATTATACACAAAGTATTCTAAAAAAATGCATCAACCAGAGGCCACAAATAGCATGCAACCTTTTTAAACAAAGCACCCATCATCTAGAAGTCCATTAGAGAAAAAATTCATGGAGGCACAATGGAACTAGAGTAACCACCATAAAAGAACCTTCCAATGGCATAAGCTAGTGTGGGAATAGGATATATACACTGGCCTAGGACATGATCCCCTGATGCATAGATGAATTGATCATCAATCACCCAATAGGAGAAAAATGGTTTCCAATGTCTGTCCCAAATGAAATGTTGGAAATCTAATGAGTCCATGGTCCATGTTCAAACCGTACTTGGATAGAGCATCCGCTTCTTGGTTGAGCTCTCTAGGAACATGGGAGAAAGATATTGATTGAAATAAACCCTTAATCTTATGAATCATTTTCCTCCTCTGTTGCATATGGGGAGGGGAAAGGATGTTTGCTTGTAAATCTAGCCTATTGTAACTTGAGAATCACCAAATATGTGGATCTCATTTAGTTTCAACGACCTGGCATAATATAGGGAACCCAAGAGTGCAATGACTTCTTCCCTACTATTAGTATAGTTCTAAACATTCCATGAAAATTTCCAAGAGATATCTATGTCAATGTTGATCATCACTCTGTAACCATAGGCAACATTCTGGGCAGCCCCATCAAAATGGCTAGATGGAAGAATGAAAGGGAGATTCTTATATCTAATAGTCCTCAGGTTCTTTGGCAATGACAATTTCCTATATTTCATATAATAAGCACAAATATGTCTAGCCACAATCTCCTTTTGGAAGGTCTTTTTTTGAAAAGTCTAGGCATTCCTACCATTCTAGATTCCCTAGCAAATGTAGAAGGGGACAATTTTGTTATCCTTGGGACCATCCATCCATTGCATGAAACATAATTCAATGAAAATGTAGCTTTGACCTGTATTATTCCCTGATCTCTGCAAAATAATTTCCCATATGTCCTTAGACACAATGCAATCAATAAAAAGATGCAAGATACATTCACCTATACAGTGCCATAATGGACACCTTCCTGAACTCTGGAAACATTGTCAGAGGTCAAAAATTTATTTTTCCAAACAACAAGACTTTTTGGGGCAAGTGTAACTACCCAGCCTTAGAGAAACACCATTTGTCTTCCATGCCAATGTTTATTTTTCCAAACAACAAGACTTTTTGGGGCAAGTGTAACTACCCAGCCTTAGAGAAACACCATTTGTCTTCCATGCCAATGTAGGAGGAAGTAAAATGTTTATATATGTTCCTAACATAAATGGGGCCATCTGTAGATAGATCAAACAATTAAAGCTTGTCTTCCTCACTATCCAAGGTGATTTCAACCAAAGATAACTTCAAAATATAGGAGTTGCATAGGACCGGTAAGTCCTCACAAAATATTGAGTCTGCTATGTTTATCCAAATAGGAAACTACCCCAAAGCGTCCCATCTTTTTCAAATATCCGCCAGATGAAAAATACATTTGTAATGTAACTGTTGCATGATGCTATTAAGAAGGATTTATGCCCCTGTCATTCCATATAGATGGTCTTTTCCAATCAATGCATCAGTGCTTGAGCTAGTATAAATGGATAGGTTCTCGATGGACCATTTTCTCAACATAAATAGGCTCCTCCAGATGTAGGAGGAGGTTTGTGTGCACTTAACACCCTTCCTAATCCATTTCATGGAGTATTTTTTATTTAAATAATTATTACATATGAGATAGTTCCAAATCTCGGTTCGAGAGAGAGCCCACTAGAAGCTCATACACAACAACACCCAACCATATATTTCGGTCTTTTCTGTACGCCATCCCCCAATATCTGGGCTCCTGGTAATCAATTCCAGTTTGGCCACATTCATCCTTTCATATCCTTTTACACAAGACCATATAAAAAATGCAATGATGGTGTCTATGTGTGAAATAACACCCTTAGGTAGTCTGCAAAGGTGCATCCAACTAGGACCAATATACAAAAATATTCTGCAAAGTAGATTGAACCAATACAATTCTGCCCATTAGGGACAACGACCTTTACGTCCAATTTCTTAACTTCTTCCTAAAAATATCAATGAGCCATTGCGAGTAGATTTGTTATATTTTTTTGGGGTTCATGTGAAACCCCAAATATGTGAATCCAAAGTCTACTGAGGGGGCCCTGGGAAATAGAAAAATAATTAGCGATTTCAGTCTCCAAGGTTGAATCCTTTGCAGAGTGTAACAAGTTTGATTTCCGTTGGCTCATAAGTAAACAAGATCTGTTTCCAAAAGCGATAACCGCATGTTGGAGATGTAGCCATAAATAAACAAGATCTGTTTCCGAAAGAGATAATGGCATGTTGGATATGTAGCTATTGGCTCACTGAGACCTGTCCAAATATGATCATATCATCAATGAATATCAAGTGGTTGATGGAAGATTGTCAATTAATTTAGAAACCTATAAAAAAATCCTAACACCTAAGTCGCCAAGCTTCTACGACTAAGGCCTTCAATGACAATGAGAAAGAGCAGCATGGATAAGTTACATCCCTAACGAATCCCAGAAAAGGCATGGAAGAAAGTCGAGGGAGCACCATTTATAATAACCACATAATTAACCATAGTAACGCATACCATTATCCATTCGACCAAATTCACAAAGAGGCCAATTTTATATAGGATTAATCTCAGCAATGTCTAATCCACGCTGTCATAGGCATCGCGCAGATCCAACTTTCGAATTAACGCCCCCTTTCTCTGGGATTTTATCGTGTGTAAGCCTGTTTTGTGATTGCAACCCCATCTTGGATTCTTCAGTTCTTTAGGATGCCAAATTACTTAGAAGAATTAAATGCAGAAAGACAATCTCTTATCTATTTTGCAATTATCTTTTTGCAATTATCTTTGAGATCAATTTATATATGATGTTACACATCGATATGGGTTTGAAGTCCTTGAAATTAGTGGGGCATGTATTTTTTTTGGAATCAAAGTAAAGTTCCATTCATATCACCATAAACTTTCATCTTTTGTCGTGATTCCTCCACTATATTCAATAGGTTTGGGCCCGTAATGTCAAAAAAGTGTGTAAATATATCGACAGACCAACCATCCAGTCGTAGGCCAGTCGTAGGCATTTCTCTTCCGAGAAGGATTTTATAACCTTGTAAACTTCCTCAATGAATAAAAGATCTCCCTTTTGTTTTATTCTACAGAAAAAAAACATGGGGTAATAATCAAAGAAAGAGAATTGATTTTCAATCTCTGTCTCCTCCCTAGCCTTGTAAAATTGTTCAAAATATTTAACCGCCGTTCGCTATATATCTGCCATTATTTGTTGCCTTGTTCCCCAACTCGTCTTGAATTTCCCAAATGGTGTTAACCTTCCTTATATTTGCTGCATATATCTAGAAAAATTTCATATTCCTACCCAGCATGTAACCCAGGTCACCCTATTCTTTAAGCGCCATTTCAGCTCTTGTTCATGTAGGATCTTCCTATTGAGAGTTTCAAGTTGAAGCAACTTAAACTATGCCTTCGGTGTATGAAAATATGGAAGGGGGGGATTGGATAGATGAGTCATTTCTGTTGGAAATTTCTGATTATTTCAAACACAAAATAAATTTCACAGAGAACAAAGCTTTCTTACTAAACGCAGGATCTATAACACACAATTGAACTTGTATTAAAAGACACTGTTGTTACATATTAGTCGTCTTTACTCAGAGGTATAAATAAACTACTGTGCATTACCTCTTATCAATCTGAGAGTACAAAAAGAGAACTGTTGTTCTTTTTCTTTCTACGCATTGAAAACAAATCTGTTGTTCGTTGTATTTATAAGAAAATAAATATGTGAGTTAAACTATAAACTAATCAAAATATCTACTGGTGTTTATCTGTGTATTTATTGCAGAAGGTGGTGATGCTTTTCTTGGTGGAAATAAGTCGGCATTCTGCAGGGTATTAAATTTTGAATTTAATACTTATTTAATGCTCAAAAAATATCAGAAGACTTTTGATGCTTCGAATAGGATGAAAATATCCTATCTAAACTTAATGCATGGCTTATCACAACATCGCACGATCGCATCAAAGGAGAAAAAAATGTGTCGCCGCTTCCATAATTGTTTGAGACATGCGATTTGCAATATGCGATCAGATCGCATCGCGAAATCGCAATCGCAAATAATAGAAAGGACACAATGAAGGTTAATTAAGAAAATGTGTGATATGCGATCTGCGACTTGATCGCATCGCAGGGAGGCAGTTTAAATTATTTATTCCAACACTCCCCTTTAATTTTAACTGCTGGGTTTTTTTGCATACCCAAGCATTTCCGGAAATGATCAAAACTTTTCTTTCCCAATGGTTTTGTCAAGATGTCAGCCAGTTGATCCTCTGTTCTGCAGTGCTGCAAAACAATCTCACCATTGTTAACCAATTCATGTATGAAGTGAAATTTGGTATCTATGTGCTTTGTTCTTTTATGAAAAACAGAATTTTTAGACAATGCTATTGCTGAGCTATTGTCATAGTAAATGGTTGTGCCCTTTTCTTGTTTATGACACAAATCTCTGAGAACTCTTTTCAGCCACACTGCTTGGCATGCTGCCGCTGTTGCTGCCACATACTCTGCCTCTGCTGTTGACAAAGCCACAACTCGTCGCTTCTTGGAAGCCCATGAGATGGCTCCCGATCCGTTATGAAACACATATCTCGATGTTCTTTTCTTATCATCAACAGTTCCAGCCCAATCACTGTCATTGTATCCTGTCAACATGAAACTTTCAGAAGAGGAGTATAAAACACCAAACCCCTTCCTTCCATTCACATACCTTAGAATCCTCTTGGCTGCCTGCCAATGAGTCTCTTTCGGTCTTTCCATAAATCTGGAGATTAAACTCACAGCGTGCATAATGTCTAGCCTAGTTGCAGTCAAGTACATAAGGCTGCCAACTATGCTCTTGTACAATTTTGGATCAAAATCCTTGCTGCTGTCTTCTTTGGTCAATTTCAACCCCACTACAGTTGGAGTCACAGCTGCCTTGCTGTTCTGCATGTTAAATCTTTTCAACACTGCTTCCACATATTTATCTTGAGAAATGAAAACACCATTTTTACTTTGGTCTACTTCAATTCCAAGAAAATATCTTAACAAGCCCAAACGAGTCATTTCAAATTCATTTTTCATGACTGTTTTAAAATTAGCAATGAGAGAAGCACCATTGCCTGTAAAAATCAAATCGTCTACATATAAAACAACAATAATAATCTTACCGTCATTCTCCTTTATGTAGAGTGTGGGTTCATCATCACACTTATCAAACCCATTCTCAATCAGATAAGCATATATTCTATTGTACCATGCTCTTGGAGCTTGCTTCAGCCCATAAAGAGCCTTCTTCAGTTTGCAAACTTTATGTTCTTGGCCTACAACTTCATAGCGTGGAGGTTGTTCAACATAAACCTCTTCTTTTAACACTCCATTTAGGAATGCAGATTTAACATCCATCTCATAAATCTTCCATTTGTGTTGTGCTACAATAGACAACACTGTTCTGACTGTTTCCATCTTTGCTACTGGTTCAAAGGTTTCATCATAGTCTTTTCCTTGTTGCTGCTTGTAGCCTTTCACAACAAGTATTGCTTTGTGCCTGTCAATCTTGCATTCAGCATTTCTTTTGGTCTTATAGACCCACTTAACTCCAATGGCATCTTTGCCTTCAGGGAGGTTCACTAACTCCCATGTTTTACTCCTTTTAATTGCACCAATTTCTTCATTCATTGCTTCAATCCATTTATCTTCATTTGCAGGATCTTCGAAATGAATTGGGTCATCAACATGACAATACAAAGCGAATAATGAATTTAGACCGGTATTGTTACTTACCTCTCCTTGTTCATAAATCTCATTCAGATTTCTGAATCTTGGTCTTCTTGGTGTGCTTGAAGTTCCATCCGAACTTGAGGGTATTTCTGTCCCTATGGTGTGCTTGAAGAAGCACTTCCTTGATTTCTTAAGGCTGTTCGAATTCCAGCTTGTGGTGTGGTTTGTTGTACTTGCTGTGCTGGAGGAGAAGCCACCAAGGAAGGATTATTTGCTGTTGTCCCTTCCTTTTCTTCTTCACGAGACACAATTGTCTTCACATTCACTATCTTCTCTAAACTTCCATCCCAAGCTTCATCTTCAATGAACTGCACGTCTCTGGTTACAATCAATTTCTTAGTGGATGGATTATAGAGTTTGTATGCTTTTGACTCATCACAATAGCCAATAAAAACACAGTTCTCCCCTTTACTATCAAGCTTTCTCCTTAGCTGATCTGGTACATGTGCATAAGTTACACAGCCGAATACTCTCATGTGAGTGACAGTTTGTTTTTGACCACTCCATGCTTCTTCTGGTATTTTGTTCATGACAGCTTTAGTTGGGCATCTATTCAAGATGTAAATTGTGCAAGTGATAGCTTCTGCCCAATACTCGTGAGGCAAGTGTTTTGCCTTTAGCATAATTCTGACTATGTCGAGAATGGTCCTATTCTTTTTTTTGGCAACACCATTTTGCTGAGGTGTATACCTTGCTGTGAACTACTTTTGTATGCCATTCTCTCTGCAAAAACGCAGAAAGTCTTGGGAGATGTATTCTCCTCCTCTATCTGTTCTGAGCACTTTGATATAATGTCCATACTGTTTCTCAACAAGAGTTTTGAAGTGGCGGAATTTCTCAAACACTTCACTCTTCTCTTTCAGCATATACACCCACGTCTTTCTGGTGTAATCATCAATGAAAGTTAAAACATATATGTTTCCGCCAAGTGATGGTACTTGCATCGGTCAACACACATCAGAGTGAACAATTTCCAATGGTGCTTTTGCCCTTATACTCTTTCTTACTTGAAAGCTTTCTTTATGTTGCTTGCCCAATATGCAGCCTTCACAAAGGCTGTCCGGTTTTTCAATCAATGGCAATCCCTTTACCATTCCCTTTCTGTGCAACAAATTTAGGTCTCCGAAATTGAGATGTCCAAATCTCAAGTGCCATAACCAATTCTCATCTTTCACTTGTTCCTGAAAGACTTCTTGTGTTACAGCCGCAATAGTTCTTCCTTCCTTCAAATCTGCCCTGAGTTTGACAGGAAACATTCTATTGCTGGTCATCTGCACCTGTGCAATGATCTTCTTACTTGGAGGTATATCTCTGATTGTACACATATCATCTTTGAAGAACACATTGTAACCTTTGTCAATGAGCTGCCCAATGCTCAAGAGATTACATTTCAGACCAGGTACATAGTATACCTCTGGCACAATCATCTGTTCTGCATTTCTTACTCGGATACTGACTCTACCCTTACCCTTGACAGATATCTTACTATCAGTTCCTGTTGTTATCTCAGATTTCACATTTTCATCCAGATTATAAAACATTGCAATATTTCCAGTCATGTGATTACTACAACCTTAGTCTAAGAACCAAACATCTTCTTGTTTGTCTTGTGCAATGTTACATGTTAACAACACATTCTTTGGATTCTTATCTTCTTCATTTTCAAAATTAGCATTTTGCCTACTATTCATGTCATTTTGTTTTTTTCTACATTCATTGGCATAGTGCCCATATTTCTTACAATAATGACATTGGACTTGGGATTTGTCATACCTTTTGTCCACGAGCTTGTTGTTTGCTTGAACCTTCATCTTGGTTCTGATTGCAGCTCCTTCCGCTTGTGCTTGCAGGATAATATCTGCCTCTGTTTTGGCTTCTTCCACGACCTCTGTTATTTGCTCTCCCTCAACCTTTTCCTTGGCTGAAAGACATCTAAGTCTTGAATGATTGCTCAAAAGAGGAATCTGTTCCTCTACTTATTTTGTGTTCATGAGACATAAGAGAAGCACTCAGTTCATCTACCGTGAACTGTGAAAGATCTTTTGTTTCCTCTATTTCTACCACAATAGATTCAAACCTTGAGGGTAAATTTCTCAAGATTTTCTCTACAGTCCTTCTTTCTTCAAGAATCTCACCATGAGATCTTGTCTGAGTTATCAGGCCAATAACCTGAGTGAAGAATGAATCTATTGTATCAGATTCCTTCATGTTGAGTGTTTCAAAGTCTCTCCTCAACATCTGCAACTTTGCACTCTTCACTTTATCCATACCTTGATAGGCAGTTTTGAGAATATCCCATGCTTCTTTGGATTTAGTTGCTGCTGCAATCCGGGGAAAGATACTTTCATGTACTGATTGGAAGAGGAAAAACAGGGCTTTGGCATCCTTCTTCCTGTCGCTCTTCAACTGGTCCCTCTCTGCTACTGCCAAAGCAGCCAACGCTATTGCATCTGCAGGTTCAACATAGCAAGTTTCAACCAGCTCCCATATTCCTTGAGAAGCAAACAATGCTTTCATTGTTATGGACCAATAACTGTGATTTTTCCCATTAAACTGTGGCAGTTGGGAATTTTTCAAACCTGTTCCAGCATCTGCCATCTTAACTCGGTATCGGTAAAGAAGAGATACTAACTGTAAAATAAAAAACAGGCAAAGACTTTCTCTGCTGGAAAAATCTGCTCTCTGAACTTCTTACAGCTCCTACAGTGAAAAACAAACTATGTTTTTTTTTACTCACTGAGTGCCTAGACGGGCTCTGATACCATGTTGGAAATTTCTGATTATTTCAAACACAAAATAAATTTCACAGAGAACAACTCTCTCTTACTAAACGCAGGATCTATAACACACAATTGAACTTGTATTAAAAGAAACTGTTGTTACAGAATAGTCTTCCTCTACTTAGAGGGATTACAAACAGGAATGCTTCAGTTCCACAAAAGAAGTTTTTCAGCACTGCTGTGCATTACCTCTTATCAATCTGAGAGTACAAAAATAGAACTGTTGTTCTTTTTCTTTCTACGCATTGAAAACAAATCTGTTGTTCGTTGTATTTATAAGAAAATAAAATATGAGTTAAACTGTAAACTAATCAAAATATCTACTGATGTTTATCTGTGTATTTATTGCAAAAGGCGGTGATGCCTTTCTTGGTGGAAATAAGTCGGCAGTCTACAGGGTATTAAATTCTGAATTTAATACGTATTTAATGCTAAAAAAATATCAGAAGACTTTTGCTGCTTCGAATAGGTTGAAAATATCCTATCTGAACTTAATGCATGGCTTATCACAACATCGCACCATCGCATCAAAGGAGAAAAAAATGTGTCGCCGCTTCCATAATTGTTTGAGACATGCGATTTGCGATATGCGATCAGATCGCATCGCGAAATCGCAATCGCAGATAATAGAAAGGACACGATGAAGGTTAATTAAGAAATTGTGCGATATGCGATCTACGACTTGATCGCATCGCAGGGAGGCAGTTTAAATTATTTATTCCAACAATTTCTCCTTCAATGTGCTGTAACCTCTTCCTTTGTTCCTTTTATTTGAATGAGTCCATTTTGAATAACATCTTTTGAATAACATCTTTCAATACTTGAAGTTTGTACACCAGCTAGCCATAGGGGACAGATCTTGGATCTCAGAACTTTCTAGCAATGTACTCTTTACTAATTCACATAACCACGGATCCTCTAGCCAATAGTAGTTGAATTTGAACAGGATACCAACCCCATTTTTTTCTTCACACCACTCAAGGACAATAGGGGCATGGGTATGGTAAGATATGATCCCTAGGGATATGTCAAATCTCACAACACCAAAGGCTTCTATTAGATTCTCATGTATCAAGAATCTTTCTAGTCTCTTGGCTATGTCCTATGGGAATACCCTTTCATTGTTCCACGTGAGGATCATAGGAATCAAACTAATGTATGCTAAGTTGTTATCAGAAAATAATCTCGAAAATCAGGCACCTAAGGGGTCCATTCTGTTGTTGAAACCTAAAATTTCTTCACTTGATACATTCAAATTCATTTATCCTACCATAATTAGAGATCCAATTCTCAAAATTGCACATATGTCCATGCGTTGCGAGAAAGTCAACCTATCATTATAGCGACCATAGATGTTGAAGATGTGAATATCACTAGAAATTCCATAAATGAATCCAAAAAGGAGTATTCCTACAAAAAAAACCAAAATGCTTTGACCTTTATGTAAAGAGGTTTCCACATAGATACTACAATGCGAGATAAGCCAATCAAATCAGTAGATACAATCATCTAGTCTGGGATTAGTTCCAAAAAAAATTGTGAGCCTTCTCCCCCGATGTCCTGGCTTCTTGTATAAGGATGAGATCAAGGCAAGTAGACTCAATAAGGTGTTTTATGGACAACATTTTGGAGGGATCACTTAACCCTCGCAAGTTCAAAGACATGATATTCATGTGGCATCCCGAGATATGGGAAAATCACCTCTAAGGGCCCAAGAAGAGTCAGCATTAGAAATAGTGATTTCATGAAGGTTTGAATCATCCAAGAAATCCAATGGCTTATTTGTTCCAGATACAAGGGCGACCTTAGATCTTCTCTTACCTTTTTTACCTTGCTTGCTCGTAACGTTCACAATTTTTTTTGGGCTTAAAGACACTAAAGGACAAGTCAAGAATTTCCACGACATTTTTATGGATGATAAGTGACTGAAGATCCATATGAGGGAAGGAGGCATTGAATTCCAATTCATTATCGACAAAGTTTGTAGGAGACTCAGAGGGAGCACAGGATTAAATGACACAAAAATGTTCAATTGGGATCATATGGGAATCCTTAGTAGCATCACAAATTTCTATAATTAGATGTGTCTATGTATTAGATAGCTGGAAATCCATCTGTTGATCATCCCAATTTGAAATTTTGTAAACATCTACTGCACTAGAATTTAGGCCATGAGGATGGCAGGTGATAGAACATAAGTGTTTATGAGAGATTTTTTTGGCTAAAATCACATGATAAACTATTTGTCGATGCATTTCTAGCCAACCAGTGTGGTTCATGGGGACAAGTTGAAAAAACAAATACAGCTTAGCATGTTAAATACTCTGAGCAGAGTGTCCAACTGCTAAATTAACGGAATAGTCTCAGCAGAGTCTCACGGCTAATTTTGACTAAAGGACTCATCAAATATCTACTTATTAAT
>APFE031360998.1:91916-137514 GCA_000404065.3 Pinus taeda | reverse complement strand
TTTTTTTATGTAAGTTGCGGTAGTTTTATTATCATTAAATTATTTAATTGTAAGTTTATCATAAAATATAATATAATTAGATATATTGTACATCTTTTGCATTACTTTTAAAGGATTAAATGTATTTAATTATGTTAGTTCTGGTTATCTTATTAATAAATTATTATTTAATATAATTACGTTGTAATTACTATATTATTTTAGTTTCCAAGATTTTATAAATCTAGTTAAATTATTTTTGGAAAGTTTTCATGTAGTTTAGTCAAAGCTATTAACTACAATGTATTTTGAAAATGAACAATTAATTTCAATTTTATCTCTTTCCATGTGATGAATGGGACAAAAAATGAATCTTATAAATAATAAAATAAGTTTGAGCACAATTTTAAATAGAAATTTACCAATAATAATGTAACGCATATGCCTTTTGAAAAAAAAATTGTAATGTGGATGAAGAAATTCATAATCTTTGTGCATGTAAAAAAGGACCTAGCTCTCCCATTTGCATCCTAATCTTTGGAAAGCCCAAACCCATTGGTGTTCAAATTCAAATTCTAGTATGAAAGTATTAAATGCATCAAATTTTTGGTCAAGGCAGGTTTAAAACTTCTATATCCAATTATTAAATAAATATATTTCCTAATCAAACTAAATAAGCTAAACATTTCTATCACCAATATACCAACACAAAAAAAGTCAGATAAAAACTCTCAAAATCATAGAGAAAATAGTCATTTGACCTAGAAAAACAAGAAAAATGAGTTATATTATTTGTACGAGACAACTAACAAAACTCTTCAATTTGGTTACTCTATTTATGAGTATGGCATGACATGTGATTCTCAAACTTTAATCTTCAAGGTTCAGTATTCTGGATTTAGGTTTAAATGTGCACAATGCATTATTGGTTCAGGTTTCAGAATTTAGTTTTAAGTGTGCACAATGCATTATGGGATGATGTGACAATGCATTATAGGATGATGTGAGTGGAGAAAGATAAGTTTTTTTTTTTTAATAATTCTAAAGACCTATTATTACTGACTATATGATTATCTTGGAGCCTAATCACTAAAAAGATATTTTATACTTATTCTCAGTCTCATCTTGGTACTTTAGTATTGTGGATGCCCCATTGTACAATGCTTATACTAAATTAGTTGAATTTTTTTATTTATACAATTTTGTTTGAAAATTACTAAAATATTCATATGAATATTATAAATAGGTTTGAAAGTAAATTTTCAAACTATTAATTAAATTCACTATTTTAAATTCACAATTTTAAAAAATAAGTAAATGTAATCAACATGAATGGTGATGTTGTGGTATAACCCTATATATGAATAGCATTCAAATGATAAACAGAAAGCAACTCTACAAAGCACCGGAAATTTGGGAGGAAAACGGGAAAACATGAGTAGGGTGAACCAGAAGCAACTCTACTAAGGACTGGAAATTTGGGAGGAAGTCATGAGTAGGCTAAACGGAACCCATCTTGTTGTCAAACCATGATTGTAGTGTCAGTTATCATCCTGCAGCAGTGTACAAATCTAAAATAATTCCATTTTCCAGTCATCTTTGGAAAGCCCTCCACCTCTTCATTACCATTTGCTTGATCTATTCCTAAGAATTGTCATACTTTCTATCATTATTTAATTTCTTATGCTCTATAGGAGTGTTTTCCTTGAGGACGAAGACGGATATATTTCATAAATTTAAAGTATAAGTGACATAAACCACATTCCAAGGCTTTATGTTGGACTGTATTAGTAACTAAGTTGACCATATTAAGTTACTGTTATGCTTATCTCCAACAAGTTTAGAAAATCCCTCAAATACTGCCTGTATAGTACACATACTTCTAAGATTAATAGATAAACATTCTGAATAGGCCTGTGAGTCAATTGACTATTTAACCAACAAACATTGTTCTTAGTTTCTATTCCATCCAAGAATGCACAATGTTTCAAACTAAATTGGAAGACACGGTTAAAAATAGCTTTTGATGTAATCGAGGGTAAGTATTTCTGATGATACTTCGATGTACATTAGGTTTTCTGATCAAACGTTGATCCAAGTGCAATGTCATATTTGAAGGATTGGAACACCTCTATGTGGGCTGCACTCCAAAAATAATTCACAAGGCTGTACAGGTTGCCAATATTTTTCCACACAACAATTTGAAAGGAATCACAATGGATTGGGAGGCCAGTGTGGTGCAAGGACTACACGATACTTTGATTCAGTATAGACCACATACATTCAACACTCTTTTTCTATGCGTAACATTGAACAATTGGATTGTGCGGGTTTTGTAATGGTTTGATATGGGGGTTGATTATGATCTACATATGGTTTTTTTATTGATTAAGTTGAATAATTAGATTTGCTGCATGTACTTTCTTGATATGAGATCGATTTTTCTCACTACCATTATAACTCTAAGTTCAGCAGACACACTCTTTATATGTTCAACAGAGGCCGTAAGTTTTGGGCAATACAATTTTGAATCTCTTGACACATAACCTTTCTTTTTCAGAGCACTTGCTAATTGAGATGCCACCAAGGTCAGAATAACTAAATTAATCATAAAAAGGAGAAAAAGTTGTTTAGCAGCACCCGCCTAGATAACACCTCAGCCTAATTTGACCTCCATAAAGAGGAGTCGCCTCAGGAAAAAGAGCAACGGAAAGCCAAACATGGGAGTAGGTAAAGGTAGTTTTTTAAAACTGAGGTCCTAGTTTGACGTATTTTTTTACTGTGTATGATCTTCCAGGTTTGACCATTGATTTGAGGACCTGTTACTTACAGTTGAATCTGTTGAAGTCACTGGGATTTTACAGGGTCTGAGCTAAGCTATACTAATCCTTAACTGACTATATTTTTTTTAGCATATCTCCACACAGCCCACAACCACACACAGCCCACAACCATCCATTAAAATTTGATGGGATAATCTTGCTAACAAGATCCACAGTCAACAAAGTGTACTAATAAAACTTGACATATGTGCTTTTTAATTATTTGATCTAATACTCTCAATATTCAACTACATATACCTACATACATATGTGCTTTTTAATTATTTGATCTAATACTCTCAATATTCAAACTACATATACCTACGGAAATCAATTTATCATAACCATTAGCCCATAAAAACTATAACAAAATTGCTAAGCAGGGTTTACTAACCTTCTTGAGGTGTCCTCTGTCTGGAAGAATCTGAGGGGTTTCGAATGAACTTTCCCACCCAACTTTTATTCGAACTCATTTGAACACAGTAAGAGGAAAGATGGCTGCCCACAAAATGTCGAAATTAACACCTCATATAGTTAATCGCAAGTACACAAGGCAATACCTCAAATTTGCTGTCCCTGCTCCGGGGATACTTTGTTACAACAATACTGATAAAATTACTGTAAATCCATTCCAAATATCAAAATGAGGTGGGCGTTCCTCCATACACGTTGTACAATAATACAAATAAGATTACTGCAAATAGATTCTAAATATCAAATTATACAATAACACAAATAAGACTGCTGCAAATAAATTCCAAATACCAAAACTGTGCCAGAATTACTCCAAAAGGCGAAGAGAAGCCGAAGAGTCCCCAATTAGGTTACAATTACGCTCCTTGGTTTTTAAAGGACAACTCAAAACTGAACATAACGTTGTGGCGTAACTATAACTGCGGCGAGCAATAGGTTTTTCTAGGTTCTTCATTCATGAATTTTAGACAAGCGTGTCAATGTTGGAGTCCTATTTTTTGACGTGGCCGGATCCAGATGGCATTTAATGCCTGAATTTCGTTTCTTTTCGAGACAAATTACAGCGAAGCCGCCTACGTGGCAACAGATTACTTTAACGTAAACAAAAAATGTCTAGAACATGGCCTTTGAGGTCGACCGGAGAATTGCTAGCCATTATTATTGCGTAGTATAATTATAATTATTAGATGTCTTTGTGTTGGAATTCTCAGATACAAATTTTGTTATAATCGTGAATTAATGGATCCGTGTTTTGAAAAAATACATTTCAACTCTAGAAGTTAAACCAACAAATTTTAGTCAAACTTGATATAAAAAAAAAAAAAAAATATGCGTAATATTATGATCATTGATCCCGGTTGCGTCACCTAAGAGGACACTATTCAAGGCTTACTTCCAAGACTGCAATCTATTCAGATTTCCGTAACTTCACTACGCATATTTTCACATGACGAAAAATACTACCACTGCATTGAAAAGAACCTTTAATTGAAGGACCTGAGTTGCACAAAAATGCTTTGGTAATGCAATAGAATAAAGTTGAGCTGGCATATCCGCACCTTGCTTAGAAACTTACAAACATGGGTGGAGTAATGACGATTTTACTCATTTCTATCAAGAGAATAGAAACTTCCGGCCAGCCTCCTAAATATTCACTATAAGGTTTTTGAATAGAAGGGAATTCCTATGGTCAGTTGCCCGAGCGAGAAAAAAAAAATGGCTACTAGAGATATAAAATATATTACTTTTTTTTCATCTTTCCTTCCCAATTAAAAAACAAAGAAAAAATATGTTTCTAGAAATTGTCTCTAAATTGTCCATAGATGGTGTCTCAAAATTCTTGAACCAAAATAAGAATGGTGTGATTTACCAAAATAAAAATTAAAAAACAAAGTACACCTACAATATCATCATCAAGTAGATAGATACTTGAGAACGATGACGAAATAGAATCTTTAATTATCTCCAAGGGTCAAGAAAATTTGTAAGTGTTGGCCCTCCTTCTCTTCAGTGACCTTCCATGTTCCACTATCCAAGACCATAGTAGCTTTAGAGAGTTTGCCCATGAGTGTGTTCCTTTTCCAATAGACGTGATCAAAGGTGATCTCGGAAAACATCGGAATTTTTTTGTAAGATATTTTCATAAAGAGGCATAAGTGTGAAATTTCTCAAATGGGCATGTCTAATGACCCAATTTATAACCACCTATGATTCCCCATATAAATGAAGAGAGTGTATTCACAAATGGATGGAACATGGAATACTGAGATAAAGAGGGAAGAGCTTAGCATAATTATTTATGGCATGCCCATTATTTGTAGATAAAGAGAAAGAGTGTGAATTGTGTAGGTAGATGATGCCTCCTACCCCACCTAAGGAGGGATTGGTTTGAACAGATCCATCAAAGAAATCCCATGGAAAATATTGTTTAATAACTATATACAAAGAAGAAATAGAAGAATCACATTTATGTTTGGAGGTCAAAGAGTTTTGCAAAGCTAGTTTGTGTAAATCTATTCTAAGGAAGAAGGAACATTGGTTTTCAAAAACTACTTTCTTCTTCTCACACCATATGCCCCATGCCACCACCAATGGGATATCCTTGTGAAGGGAATTTTGTTTAGTAGATATTCGGTTTTTGAAATGATCTTCAATGTTTGATCCTTGAAAGATGTCTAAGCACCATTCTAGATTCTTTATTTATTTCCATGTCATATAAGTGAAAGGAAACATTACGAATAGATGGGAGACTGATTCAGATGTTGAAAGATCTAGGGGACATTTATATGGTCCCGATAATGATTTGTTTTGGAGTATATCCCGTGTTGGAGCCTCATTTCTTCTAACCACCCCTCCCACATTTACCCACTTTCACCGGACTGCAAAGGTAAACATGAGATAAATACCTACTATGACCGGACCTAATCTCCTAGGTCCCACTAAGGAAGTGGGGTCGACACCTGACAACCAAATGACATCTCAGCACATTCTGTTGGGTCTACAACTCACTCAAAGGTTGAGAAACCACCCCAAGTAGCCAAATCCTAAGTTAGACCATGTTTTCCTTGCCCTGATCCCTCAACCACTCCCACAACAAGGCACAAATGTAGTTGGGAGCCTCCTGCCACATGCATAAGCTTGTATCATAGTGGTTGCAGCCCAAAATGTCTAGTTCAAAGCATGTAGTCTCAGATTCTTAGCCTAATTTCCATGAAAAGCTCTAGACTGCCCAAAACTCAATGAGAGTTTCCATAATCATTTCTAACATCATAACAAATTCATTCAATCAAACTTGAATAATTTTCTTTTACTTAGCCTAGCTTGACCATGATATTCATTTCATCAAACATATTGAGAACATGTAATCTATAGGTGAGGAATGCATATTTGAACATAGGGTTGGATATTTATTTGAGAATAATCAAGAAGGTCTAGTGCCCTCTCATAAAATCTACAATCACATTTTTAAGCTCATGCAATCATCAACCATTCATCAATTAATCAAACATTTCAAGAGCCATTACTAGAACTTGTTATGAAACCATGCTTATAACCAACATATAACCATAATAATAACCATGATATAACAACCATACATTCCACATAATAAAAGGTGCAATTAATCATAAAACATATGAGCAATAAATATTTTATTAACATATGAAAAAGCCAACCATGTTAGAGAATTCCACGTACCACCCAACCATAGATTGAGCATAATAAAACCTTTCTTTCAGCCAATCATCCCCATTCCATATTCTAAGTATGAATGTGGGACTCATAAAAAAACAACTAAGGATTCTTGAATATTGAACCACCTCCACCCTAATGAACACCTACAAAACCAAGCTTTCCCGCAATCCTCCCAAAATTGGTCAAGGCATCACTAGGCCCAAAAGAAGAACATACCCTACCAAGATTTACCACAATCCTACCAAAATCGGTCAATCAATCACTAGGCCTTAAATAAGATTAAATGCCTATGAATATTATAACCAATACCTTCAATAATTTTCTCGTCTCCACCCTCAAGATTTACTGCAATCGAGTCAAAATCGGTCCATGGATTTCTAGGTCTTTGGGAATTTTCCTCAGACCACCTCACCTAGTTGCAAAACCATCTGACAATCAAAATATCAACCAAATGAGGAACCCCATCAAACCATGACTATCTAAAAATGGCAAGGCAAGGCTAAAACCAGTATCACACCTGGAAAAACCATGTCAATGACAACAAGAGAACTAAATATATTCACGCATGTACCTTTGTATACCTCAAAAAGCACTGCAACAACAATGGGGAATAACTACCCGGTCCGGACCTTAAAGTAGCTCCTTTTTCGTTTAATTTGCTGGCTCCGACTAGTTTAATTAGGTCTATTTACCTTCTCCGTATCGTATTGGTTTATGATGTATCTTTCACTACCAATAGTTAAGGATATCATATCCCTTCTTCTTGCTGATCAGACAAGAGAATGACCCTTCAGCTGATTTAGGCTTAGCCAAGCCACAACTAAAAATTTTCCTCTTTGAGAAGAGGACTTGAAAGAATGTAGAAATTATTCTAAATGAAAACTTATTCTATAATGCAAGGAGAAAGAAACTAATTTTAATCTTATCTTAATTAGGCAGATATAGATCTAACCCAACCAAGAGCAAGATATTTAAAGTATTGGGATTTAAATATTTCTTGTTTATAATGAATATCAAGTTAATGAAGTAATTCAATTAACTGACATTATGGATGCCAAAACACATCCTATTGAGACCTATTAACAGAAATAATCAGTCAACAACACTCAGGAAGAAATTCAGAAAAATGTTATTGATTGTCAACAACATTGGTGGGCCTACCTATCTTCTTGCTAATTTCCTTGCCTTCAAACTTAAGCCTTTAGTTGGTCATACAGAGTCCTTCATCATAGACTCTGCTTCCTTTATTAATGAGCTCAAAGGCATTAAGCTTGACCTTGAGGACATCCTTGTTAGTTTTGATGTTGTTTCCCTATACACCTGCATCCCTATAAATGAGGCCATGGAGGTGATCAACCGCCTCATTGATCGTGATACTGCTCGATTAGTGGAGATCTGCCTCACCTCCACCTTCTTTAGTTTTGAAAGAGAGTTCTTTGAGAAAACCTGTGGTGTTGCCATGGGCTCCCCCCTTTCCCCTGTCATAGCTAATCTTTTTATGGAGGATTTTGAATCCAAGGCCCTAAGCTCGGCACGCCTGGTGCTGAAACTTTGGAAGAGATTTGTAGATGACACTAATGTCATATGCTCTCATGGCCAAGAGGAATTGTATCTCTTCTTCGATCATCTCAACCGTCAATCGTGAGCCATTAAGTTCATTAAAGGACAAGAAGTCAATGGTTGCCTCCCGTTCCTTGATATTCTTATTTCTAATAATAGTGATGGTTCCCTCTCCCACCAAGTGTTTCAAAAGAGAACACATACGGAGTAGTATCTTCATGCCAATTCCCACCATTTCCAGGCTTAGAAGTTGGGTGTTCTCAACACCCTAACTACTCGGTCCCTTAGGATCTCTCATGAAAAAATATTTGAGAAAGAGAAATCCCACCTCCTTAATGTTTTTGTTGAGAATGGTTATACCAAGTACCTGGGTCAGAAAGCTTTCCTCAAAGCTGCCAAAAATTTATTAGCTAAAAGAGAACCAAAAGAGCGGGTCCCAGGTGTCCATCTTCCGTATGTTCAAGGGAGCACTGATAGCATAATGTGCCCTCGACCATTAGACCCCTCAACACGATTCGTAAATCCCTCAGATCTGTAAAGGATCCTATCAACCCTAAGGACATGAAAGGGGTTTATATTATTCCTTGTTCCTGTGGGACCCCCTATATTGGTGAGACTGGTCGCTCCATTAATCAAAGGATTAGTCAGCATGCAGCTGACCTCAAACATAGGAGGACCAAGTCTTCCACTTTAGTTGAGCATGCCGAAAGTACAAAACATCATGTTTGCATAGAGGAGGCGAGTGTTATCGCTAGGGTTTCGCAGTTCCATCACCGAAAATTTAGGGAAGCCCTTGAGATTGAGAAATGACCGAACAATCTCAATAGAGAAGACGGATGGAAGATAAGTAGTTGCTGGATCCCAGCCCTCTCTTCCTAAGTAAAGGAAATTTTTTTTTTTCTCGTTATTTACTTATTTTATATTTAATTATTTATTTATTTTCGTTATTTACTTATTTTATATTTATTTATTTATTTTAATTAATTTTATTTTTATTTTTAAGTTAGCGTGTTCCAATATTTTTTTTAATTTTAACTAACTTTTTTATGCTAACAACATAATATTAAATATTTTAATTAAAATATAATAATAATAAAATAAAAAAAAAAAAAAAAAAAAAAAAAAAAAAAAAAAATAAATAAATTCCTTTTTAACCATACCATTTAAACCATTTTAAAAAATTGTTTATTTATTTATATATTTTTACCACCAATGCTAACTAACCTTTCCATTAAAAATTTAATAAATTAAAATTTGACCTTCGTCCTAAAGTCAAAATTAGCCCTTGGAGACTCTACTCAGACCATTTAACATGCTAAGTTCGATCTGTTTCTTCAACTTGTCCTCACGATGAACCATGCTAGTTGGTTCGAAACGCGTTGACAAATGAAATTTTATGTGATTTACGCTAAAGAATCTCTAAAAAAATGTTATTGATTTTCAAATCAATAAATCCAATAATTAAACAATAATATGCAGAAATAGTTCATAGCATATTACCATTCAATAAATCAGTTTTATAAGAAAGATTTTCGAGTAAATAGTTACTCAGAAATCAGAAATTAATTCATAAGAACAAACATACATAATAACAACATTGAGACAAATTACCCATATTGACAAAAGTGCACAAACATGAATAAAATGACACATTCCTATTATCATAAAAATAAAACTGATATTTGAAACAATAGTATTAGAAATACCAATTTATTGCATCTATTTCTTTGACCCTGGTCTCCAACAGTCCTTTATATTACTTGAACTTTTGCTTTCAAAGCTAAAGCTACAATATTGCAAACTTTGCCCATCATGCATAATTCAAGATACAAAAGTAAAATCATCAATAATCCCCAGATCTGAGATTTTCTCTCCTCCCTCATACAATTTTAAATTCCTATTACAAAAGTGCTTTTAGAAGTCCAAAATTGCAGAGGAGAACAACCTATTATTCCATTCTGCAATCTGTTATTTATAATATTTGCAAAAGAATCCTTGAGAGGAAAGTTTGTTGAAGAGAAATCTGCCAAATCCAATTTTATTTGCTCAGAATTCCAATCTTTAATTGCTGGAGCATTCTCATTGATTGAGATATTTTTCTCCATATCTCTTCTACTGTTTTCCTATAAGAAGAAATTAAAATAAATTAAAATGCAACAATGAAATCAAAATATCATTTCTCGCATGTAAAACAAATCCAATCAGATACAATTAAATAAATAATTGAAAATAAAATGTAAGCTTTCTATTGATGCATGAGATGGTCTAATTGGCCAAGGATATCATTGACGAATGGATCTACATTGAGAAGAGGCTTAGACAAATGAAAATGCAAAAAATAAAACTCAAAAAATTGATTTTGTTTTAGAAATTCGGAGCTCAATCTTCTGCCTAATTTTTTGCCTAATAAATGACCAAATCTATTAATGAAACCTCCTAAAAAATGTTCTCCTTGATTTTATCTTTCCAATGAGCCATCCTCGACCTCATTTGGCCAAACAAAACTCAATCTATAAGCTTCCAAAGTAGATGAGTTAATTTTGGCACAAATCTGCAAATTTTATTGTTGGGCTAAAAATAAGAATTTTAATTAAAAAATTAATCCTAATTAAAATTCTAATTATTTAATAATTAATTCTAATTTCATTGTTAATCATAAATTAAACTAATTATTTAATAAACTATTATTAATCTAACTAACTATTATAATTAATTATTTATAAACTAACTAATATTAATCTAAATAACTAAATTAATTAAATATTATATTTAAATTAATTAATATAAAATTAATTATTTAAATTAATAAATATTAAATCAAATATTCAATTAACACTACTTACTATTTTATAACTACCTGTTGTGCTATACAACAACCCCCCATTTCATAAAATTTTACTTTAAAAATTATAATATGGAATGGGTCCCTTTTAGATTAAATTGGTATCAACTTATCATTCCTTAAATGGTCTGGAAGCAAACAAAATATTATTAAACCTTTTGAGTTAATATATAATCAGTCTTATCACAAAAAATGTATAATTCTTTATTATTGCGATAAAGCGATCGCAATATTGCATATCGCAATAACAAAGAATGCATAATAAATGACCCATTGGTTTTCTCCAATGCGACAAGCGCAAATAACCATTTTCTATCGAGAAAATAAGCAATCATAACAAAACGCCCCTCTCCTTGCTCCGATGCGATATCACTATCGACGATCGGGGAGCGCGATATCAATACAACGAAAAGTCTTCTCCTAAAAACTCTCGATGTTAATTAGCGATATCACTATTGGCGATCGGGGATTCCACAATAACATAAATGAAACTACTCAAGCTTTCCTCCGATCCCCGATTGCGATAAAGCCAAGCGCGACTTTCAAAAAGGATTGATATGGCTTTGGTATATTGTATTAATTATTATTAAAAGCCTTTCTCTTCCCGATAGTGATTCACTTGCACCCAACCATAAAAAAATCAAATCCACGCTTAAATGGACTATTCAGCAAATAAAGGATATGATGAGCTTTTAAATGATTGACAAGTTTAAATGGCCAATTAATGGAGCAGTTATGCCAAAATCTCTTCAGAGATTGTATCCATGGGAGCCTTATGTTAATCCTCATTATTCATTGATTGGCATAATTATTTCATACTTGGT
Source organism: Pinus taeda (assembly GCA_000404065.3). Lineage (NCBI taxonomy): Eukaryota > Viridiplantae > Streptophyta > Pinopsida > Pinales > Pinaceae > Pinus > Pinus taeda. Next base: position 125,821 of record APFE031360998.1, on the reverse strand, counting down.
TTTCGCCATCTATTCTCCGCATTACGTTCATTTTATCTCTTGTGCATAGCTTCTCCGTAGTAGCGAATTCAGACCAAGTGGGGAAGAAATCTAAGAATTTTGGAACAACTTCAACCTCTGTGGTAACAGGACAACATGTTGCCGATCCGAGACCAAGTAAAAAAGGATTAATCTCAGATACCACATGTCTTGGACTCGGTAATACTACTTTGTAGAGCATTTACAACCTGGTCGAAGCCAAAGAACCTCAGCAAACATCGGTACAAGCTACAACAGGCTCGAGCCAGAAATCCGATGCTACTCTAAAGGATTTGGTTGATTCCTACGTACACAGGATAGCGGCTTGAGAGCAAATTCTTCCATATACAGATGTGGTGAGATGGGCCGTTCAGTCACGAACAGAACATTATGCACTATTGATGGGAGAGTATTCGGTTCGTTTCAGCCCAATGATTTGAGACAAATGTACCATTTGCTCGAACCAGAGAAGAAGTATAACAAAGCATTTCTGGAAAAGTTCAGAGATGAAAATGAAACTGAGTCAGCGCCTATACGGGAATGGAGACAGAACCCGACAAAACACAAACATGAGTCTTCGGGTATGTACTCCATCGATTCCTTATGCTCTCCTTATTGTTATGTTGGAGCTATGATGTGTTGAATTTGGGGATTGCATGACTCCTCAAAATTTTCCATAAAAATGGTACCTTTGATGGAAGCAGCATGAAATAGTGAAATCATGGATTGGGGGAATATATTATCTGATAAGTTAGCAACAACTATCCTTGAGTTCAAAAACAAATCCCGTGTTACTGATAGATTTGTCCCTCCATTTTACTTTAGTGCCTACATTTTAGACACCCTCTATTTCAATTCCGAGTTTCCTGTGCTAGGGTGGAGATGGACTCCACAGGACCCCATGCCCATTCATATCTATCACCAGAAGTTGTGGAAAGCCCATTATAAACACCACCTATATTAAGTCTGCAATAGATTCATGCTACCAATTTACTACGCTATTTTTAATAAACCTGCCCCTAAGATTTCCTCTCAAGTAGAGATTGACTTGAAAGCCTTAGGAACCTGGTTCAAAGAAGAAAAATTTACCTATGTAAGAGTTTTTCACAGTCAGGCCAGGCCTCATATCCTCCCCTTGTATATACCAGACAAACTATTAGCTCGAGAGATAGCATATCAGCTTACATCCACATCAGCTACAAAGACTCTAAGGAATTGAAAGAAGCAAGTCTGGCCTCCTTTTCCTCTAAAGTGTGGAGTCTATACTCTGCATGATTATAAGAATGTAGAGAAATAGGCGGAAAAGATTAATATACTAAAGCTCGCCACTTTTCCTAACAAACGCTTTGATCCGAAAAAAGTCGTCTATAATGTTCTAGAGCAGGCCAAACTCACTAAATTTGAACATAAAGAAGATGAGTTTGATGACCTGTTCTCCTCGGCCGAGTCACTATTTAAGGTGCAAGCGATAGCTAAAATGAGATACCACAATGACGGGTTAGTTGAATTTAACAAACTTAGAGAGTAGAGGTTGCAAACTCTGCCTCTATATTTGTTAGCCACTGCCCCGATGTTACAGTCAAGCGAGCCTGAACAACGACTTACCAACGAACCTCCTGCTACATCAGAAATTTTTGAAGAAATCCAAAGAAGAGAGCAGGAGGAACTTTGAAGGAAAGAACAAGAAGAAGAACAGAGGAAAGAACAAGAAGAATCACAAAGGAAAGAACAAGAGAGAATACGTGAAGAGGAACAAAGAAGGCATCAGGAGTAGAGCAGCAAGGATGTGAATGTCAACACTCAGATTGACCCTAGATTGCTCCGGGAATGGCAGCAATTTGATTCAATTATAAGCAATCTTGAGAGCTCAAGGGATGCTGATACATCCAAAGTGGCCAATACACAAGATACAACATCGAAAGAGGTTCCAAGCGAAGAACTAGTGGTCTAACCCCTACTACAGAATTAGAAATAATTCCCAAGGATCCTTCAGATCAAATCATTTTGCAGGTGGAGGATATTCCTCCATTGGATGTCTTCTATAGCCCAAAATAGAGGGTTGTAATAAGACGACAGTGGAAAAGGAGAAGGATTGATCAACCTTCCATGTTCCCTGAACAAATAGTAACAATCAATGTAGTTTGGAAGGAGGAATTCGATCCTTCCGATGACCTGACAAAGTTGTCCCAATATGTTGGAGCCTATTCGACAGCCACCATGGAAAAGGCATCGGACGTGAGCAATTTGTTAAGAGAAAAGGACCAGGCGATCGCTTCATTACAAACATAGCTATCGGAGGCACAATAGAAAGCAGAACAACTACAACAACAATTTTCCACGCAGCAACATTTAAATAACCAACTCAACAAACAGTTGCATGAAGAGAAACAGAGGGTAGATTCAGGTGCAATTCAGAGACAGAAAGAATTATCGGAGGCATTAGCAAAATTGAAGACAATGAATAAACAGATGGTAAAAACAAAAGATGAGCAAATTGCTCAATTATCAGCTCAAGTAGAGAAGTTCAAGAGTCTTCCCCAGCCTGCCGATTTTAGAGTAGAGGCAATACAGATTAATAAGGCACTGATAACACAAATAAGAATGTTGTGTCATAAAATTGCTCAAGTTGAACCTCTGTGTGACATAACAACATCTATAATAGATCAATCAATTGATGCCAGATAGGACTTAGAGCAAGCCGATGAGACTTTAATGGATTTTCTTACTTGGCAAGACACTAATGAGGGACAGGCAGCGAACTTGCCTAAAATCTTAGAATACCATAAAGAAATTCTATTCATGGAGTGGTAGTCCCAATTGATGAAGGCAGAGAGCAGTTTCTAGATGCAAATTATCTATGAACAATTTGATTGATTTGATTAACAATACTCTCTATTTATTTAACATGATCTCTCAATGTACACCAGGTAAATTACTATCAGCCAAAACATTGGAGAAATCATGTTACCAAGAGCTAGAAAAGAATGGGAGATTGATCACAGGGATTAAAAGTTTAACTTGGGACACTTATTGGTTGTTCCTAGTAAAACCATACAGCCAGAGAGCCGCCCTCAAGTGCCTAACGGATGCAATTGGGTGTATCATTTCCAATATACACGATGCCACCTATGCTGCTCAAATCAATTCTCTTCTCAACCGCCCTCAAGAAGTGGAACCAATGTTGACGATATGCCAACTCAGGTCAAAAGGCAAACAACTAGAGTGATGAATCATGCTGCCGACTACCAGATTGTTGTGGGGGAGATATTCAAGATTGAGTTATACCAATTTAGTAGAAATTTAATTTTGTAGTTTGTTAGTTTAATTTAGTATTTATAGACCCTTTCATGTATTTAGAAAGGGTCGTAAGTTTTTGTGTATGACTTAAGCCTGAAGTTACACTACTGTACTTCAGGAATATTCTTTTATGAAAAATAGACAAATTATTCCAATTTTGATAACGAAGCTTTTATGTGGATGTGCACTACTGCCTTTATTTAAAAGTATTTCTGAGTCGGAAGAAGGAATTCAGATTGCGATTGACGTTGGGAATGATTTGCAGCTCATATGGTACTATTATCTATGTCTGAATTCATTCTTTTTATGTGAATTGTTATTTGATCATTCTTGCTATTATTGAATATATGCATGTGTTTTAACGACAGTCTTTATACTTTCCACTACTAGATGTTTATAGTTTGCTATTCTTCTAATCATACATGTATCAGTAATATAAACAGAGAATTGTAGCAATGTTTTATCAATTACTTCGTTCAACTATTTGAACGAAGCAATTATTATTTAAATGAATGTCTTTGTTTATTGAATAGTGCCATCTATATGCCTATTGACGAACATAGATCATCAAATGTTGCACTTAAGAATAGGAGCTTCCTGGGATAGAATAGTCATTTGTGTTTTCGCTTATAGATTAAGTCCTCCATTCATTATCACTTATTAGAAAACCAATCATTCATCCACCCCTTTTATTCATCACTGGGAAACTGGTCCCATTATATTCAGTCGGAGCCACCATCCCAAACCGAAAAGGAGCTGTATTAAGGTCTGGACCGGGTGGTTATTCCCCAATGTTGATGCAACGATTTTTGAGGGAACAACATTACCTTACCCTATTTCACTTCTTCCACTCCACTCACGTATGAGTGAGTTTTGAAAACAATTCAAACCAAAGTTTAATATAATCTATGCCTTTTGATTTTTCTCAATCGACGATTGGCGTTGGGGAAGGATGCAATCGGGGATTTATAAAGGTGTGTTCTAATTAGAACCTCTGATCCGATCTGAGGTCTTGATGCGATCGAAAGAAATTTTTTATTGTTTATTTGTTATTATATATGTTTTATGTGTTAAATGTTAGTTTAATTAATTTAATTATCTTTATTATATTAATTAATTTAATTAATTTAGTATTTAACATTAAACATTAATTTTTTATTTTGTTTCATTTTAGTATTTAAATTAAAGTAACTTCAATATTCTTGGTTTTCGAGATCAATGACCAACTTTGGAAATTAGAGTAAATTTCTAAAATCCCAATATTTTATGATTTGGCTGTATGAGTAAAAAAAATGAAAAATGTTAGCAAGAACTAACTAGGGGTTAGTATTTAAAATAAATGTATTTTATTTACAAAAAAGAGATATTGTACATTTTGTGCATTTTTGACCGAGACGACATAAATGATTAGACTTCAAAGGACTGTCGTTTACAAAGCAGTTGACCAAATGAGGCGAAACAAGTGTTGATGGGAAGCTTATAAAAATCGACCTTAACAAAGAAATAAAAACAAGAATCCAAAGAAAATGAAAAATTAACAAAATCGTAGGATAATCAACTAAATAAAATCCCAAAAGGTGTGTAGCCAAAATTTTATAGAAAGGGTCTCCATTACTTGAGGTGAACAAGTCAAAAATGGGGGGCTTGTGTTTTACTTCAACAATGGTGACACACAAGAGAAGAACCAATTATCTCTGTTTAATACGAATGAGGTTTTTCCAAAATTCAAGTAAAAATAATCAATGAAGAGAGAATTATGTTTGAAATGCTTGACTAGGTTGATTAGTTTGAATAAAAACAAGAATCATCTAATTGTAATTTCTCTCAAAATTTCTCATAAATAAAAATATTTCAAAATTTTGTATTAATCCTTAATTAGTTGTAGAGATAAAATAGGGGTCACTTTACATCTTAGTTTTTAAAATATACTCATTTGTCACAAGTAAAACCACTATTGCCAGTAAACATTTATAGGCTCGACACGGTTACCTTTTTATTATCAATCATTCAGAATCTAATCTATTTAGGAATTATTTACCTAGAGATAAATCCATTTATATATGTTTATTTATTTATTTATTTATGATTATTATTATTATTATTATTATTATTATATTGTTCTTAAAAGCCATTGTCCTGGTTTGGTAGCTATATAGTTGAAAATGCCTTTCTTTGGTTATAATTGGACTGAACAAGATGGCTCGTGATGAGCCTCGCTGCCTTATAATTGTTTGCAATCAGAAGCCATTACCCTAGTTTGTTTAGCAATGTTGGTAATGTCAGCCTATTTTTTCCCTATGATCATGGTAAGCAGGCTCATGATGAGACCTCTTATCTTTTAAGTTTAAATATATTTCTGGATTATACTCTAGAAAAATAAAACTCTTTGGGATAGGGAGAACCATCGACTCCTTAGAAGTTAAGAATGACAATTTCAAAGTTAAAGATGCTTTGCCGTAAAGTGTCTTTACTTGGTTAAAAATAACTTTTCCTAACTGATAATAGAACTTTGAAAGATCTTAATAAATTATTGAAATATCAAAATGATTACAATTTTGATGAAAATGAAATTTCTCCAGATTTTATAATACTTTGCCAACTTCTCTTGTTTTATAATCTCTTCGTTAAGTATGCCTACCTTTATAATAAGAAAAACAAATTTTATTAAGATATTTTAGAGAAAGCTAATAGGTTACTATTAACAATTTTTCCCTATGTATGCCAACCATTGTTAGGTAACAAGAAGGCCTTTGATATAAATCATGGTGAGGTCACCAAAATTAAAACTGAAAACCAAAGGAAAAGAATTCAAATGCTAAAATCAGAAAGAAATCATCAAACAAAAATAAAAATGAAGAAATTTTAAAAGTGGAAAGTAAAATCGAAGTTTTGAAAGACAAACTCAAACAAGAATGTTTATACCAATGTCTCAACAATATGAAGAAAAAAGAAAATAATCGTGTAATCATTCTTTCATATGTCGAGATTTAAAAAATCACACGTTGCACGGTTGTAAGTGTTTTAGGCTTTTTGGATAGAAGTGATGATAAAATTCAGCCACAATGAAAACTTTTTGTCTGATATCAATTTTCTTGTTTCAAAGCATTATCATAATCATTTTCTAATAAAATGAATGCTTAAAGAAACAAACTAAACGTTCAAAAACTTTCTGGTGTAGTTGCTTCGATGAAGATTATCGTTGCATATTGAAATAAAACGAGGAGAAGAGTATAGGACTTCGAAAATATGATTTGGCAGAGGATTGAAAGCTTCAAATAGAGAACTACAAAATAGATTTTTTATATCAGCATACTTTAAAAACAAAACTAAAGTAATGAAATGGAAATTAATGAAAGTGGGTACATGGATCTTACCATTCGATAATTGCATTTGATTGTACTTGGAAGGTATTAATTTCTCCAATATTAACTGACTTCTTCTTTTAGATAACATTAGAGCATGAATAAGGAAAACTAACCAAAATCCTATGATCCAAAATCATTATTTATTTATTTAAACTAAAGCAAGCAGTAAAATGTAAAAATGGAATGATTAGTGTTCAAGGGAAAACAAATGCATCAAAAATGAGAATGAGAATTTGCAATAGTGACTATTTCTCAAAATATTATAAGTTTCATATAAACTCCATGATTTTATAAATTGTCCAAAATCAAGACCAAATTCAAGATAATAAAATTTAAATATGAAGATAGAGAGGTCTTGAATTCCATATTTAATTATGGAATTATATATTGAAAACTGAAATATATGAGAAATGAAAATGATTTAAATATGCTGCAAATTGGTCATTAACTACTTTCTTACCATAGTGGTTACCCAAGCTTGCTTTTAAAATAACACATCGTTGTATCTGATGATTCGCATCACATGTTTCTTCACCATGCTTCAAGTTTAATTTGCAAGACTTCACTTTTGTTGTTATTCCATATATTTATTAAATGCTAATGGCTTAGAGGCATGCATTGGAAGCTATCACATCAGAGATTGCAATGGCAAATTGCCGATATGAAAACATGCAATGAGAAGATGTGGGATGAGATGGAGCAATCACATCATTGAATAAATATTATATCTAGGATCGAGGAATATTTATATTGTGCTTCCCACATTGCACAACGCACATCATAGATTCAGAATTATGATGTGAGCATAAATAAAAATGTGATGAAGCGATTGCGATATCGGTGATGTGATGGATGATATGGCTAATCGGCGATCGACGATCTTAAGCACATGAGGTAACAATTCTTGATACGTCGATATGCAATGAAGAGTGGACCCAATAAGCCTATGATAAAAATTTAATAACATATTGGATCTGAGACATCGACGCTTTTAATGTTATGCTCCTACCATTATTGTGATTGAGCGGACGTGATATTTTTTACGAATTTGATTTGAATTTCATATCGGGTCTGGAATTATGGGGTCATCACAATATTGGTAAGGCTGATTATTGGAGATCGACGATACACATAACGGGAGTATACTTCAACTGCAAACCTCTGATATGTGAAATGCAATATGGCATATGAGTGAGATAATACATCAGAGATATTTTATGAACAATTTGTTACCAAAATTGCTAAGAGCTACTTCTGATGAAATCTTATGATAGAAATGGTTCTGATATGGATGATGTGATATCAGAATGAGATGATTGAAAAAAATGAGTGGGATGAAAATATTGCAAATATTTTCACTAAAGTATCAACAATATGAAAATTAAGTTGAATCCTATGATATTGCTTGAAATTTCAATTGGGCTTTCTAATGGTTGAAAGAAAAGGTAAAAATGCTCAAATTCTAATGAATCACAAATAAAATTTCCCTGAACCTGTTGCAAATTTGAAATGGGTTTGTTGCTTACTTCAAGTTTTGGAAACAAATGAAAACCTGCAAATAAAACAAAACAAAAATAAAAAATAAACTAAGGACAAAAGAAACTTTTAATAAATGAGAATGAACTTGTGAATGTGTACCTGGAAGGAAATTCTCTGTAGTTTTTATCTCATGAATCTTCAAATTCTTCCTTCGATTTATCAAAATTTTGCCTTTGTTCAAAATCATCTCATTATTTATTCTAAATCAGAGTGAGCAATCAGCCTAAATAAAATATGCTTATCCATGTTCAGAAGATATAAAATTTACCAGAAATAAACATGAAAATAGTCTTCCCTTTTGAATTGAAACAACAATTTATTACCTCTGCTTATTCTGAATAACTTGAGAAGAATCTGTATTGTTATAGTGACTGCTCAATAATGCCTTTCGTAAATTAATATGATGCGTATTGCAGCATCAGATAATAAACTAAAGATCGGAATGGGATAAAGACACTAATTGTAGAATAATATCAACATAGATTTAAATGTGTGCCAGTTTCATACTCAATTAAATTCTGTCAATACATTATTTGAAATTGATAGAGATGTATTCATGGGTAGAAGTATTGTTGCAAGAAATTTTGAAAAGGAAAACAAGAATTAAAACTTTCTGATAGGAAGAAAATGTTTCACTGTACATGTATGAAAAGGGTTGATTGCTTTGTTTTATTTTTTAATATGCAAAACCCTTGAAATAAAAATAAACAAACTAAATTAATTCCACTGCTGTTCTAACCATATACATCAAAATGGCTACGTATAGTCATATTTCTAGTGTAACCATTTTCTCATTTTAATTGTTGCATGTATGTACAGTTTAACCATTGATAATAAAAATGCAAATCTAATTGAACTAAGAAAATAAAATCTCTAAGTAGAATACACAATTATTGTTAACAACTTAATTAAAATCTCCTTCTCTTGGAATTTCCTTTCCACTTGAATACCAACTGGATCATAAAAATATGGATGAGTTTTCATTAAGGATTGAGAAATGTTCAAAAGAGGAGATAACATGAAATATTGTGAAGATGAACTTTTAAATTCAAAGGCCTGGAAAAACGTGTTGGTGTTATTTATATATGTTAAATTATTAACAATATTCCATGAAGGAAAACTTTCCAAATATTTTTCAAATGAGTTAATGAAAGATGGATGGAAGTCTGTTAGATATAATGGAAGATTATTAATTGAATTGGATTGTTAGCCAGATTGTAAAAAACATTCTCTTGTTAACACTGCCTTTCAGAAGATAGAATCTTTTGATAAGATATGAACATCGATTGAAATTGAAATATCAAGCTTTTGATGTTCATGGTTATAATATGAAACTTCAATTTCCCAATAGGGCAATGCATCAATTGAGTGTTTGATAGCGAAGTGCTCAATATGCCAGCTTAAAATATCAAAAATCTAAAAAATAAAATTAGAAATAAAATATGATTTTAAACAAAAGAATTGAGGAAACAAAAATAAATGAAATCACTATTGTTACAACACAATTGGGATTGTTTTGAAATAATTCCTTTTTCACAAGGCTTGCCTAAAATTATGAAATTTGAGTAATTGCCAATTCCAACTTGTGAATTAGAAACTGAATTATGATTATGAGTAGAAATAAAAGCTTGTTCATTATATGAATCATAAATTGGAATATTTTCTTGAATAGTTAAATCATGAAGATAATTCACTGCTTTAGAATGAGGATTAGTTGGAATAATTTATAAATTGAAATTTCCCTCATTCTCAGATGTTATTTGAATTTTCTCATGAAGATAATAATCAACGCCCTCAATGTCAGAGTAATTATCATAAGCAACTTCACAATATTCTCTAGAATTCCCTTTGATCTCATCCAATATATCAAAACAATGAGGAATAAAAATTTCATGCTCATTAATGGTAAAAGAATAATCAATAATTGTTTCTCTATCTTGATGAAAACTTATTGGTAATTCATTTATATCATCATCTTTATTTTCTGAAATATCATTAATACCAAGAGGGGAAAAATTACCATCATTAAAAATATCAGGATAAAGGGAAAAATGTGAACCTCAAACAATGTATTTAAAAATGTATCTATTTGAGAACTCTTGCGCATTATGGTCATTGTAAATTTTAGATTGCAGATCATTCCTTTGCATAATTATGCTTTAATGAAGAAGATTGCTTTGCTTATCTAATTTTGGCATTTGCTTGCCACGAAAAAATTCAGAAATTTGTACAATAGTTTGTGTGTTATTATTTACTTTGATTGTTGCTTGTACTTGATAAGTTGCAATCTAAATTTTTGAATTCACTACAGAGTAGCTCTCAGATTTTCAGGGTGGCTCTTTCTTCGAAATTGTTGCTGTTGTCTTCTTTCATTTGATTAGAAATATTTTCCAAGATTTGTGAGACCACTTCATCATAATGTATTTTCACATCCGTATTGGAATTCTCATTTATGTTAGAAGGTAATGAGACAAAGCTTGAATTAATTTCATATGGATTGGAAATAGGAGGAAGAGAGCAAATATATTCAAACCAATCTAGTGATTCTTCTACTATAGGTTTATCTTTGACTTTAAATAATAAATAGTTCAAACGAAATCGAATATTAAAATCAATAACAAACTCATTTTTAAACCTTCGTAGATATTCAATTTAATCATATAGTTGTTCATAATCATAGCCATCAAATTTACAAATAAAATTGTAACAAATTGATCCCAGCTGTGAATTGAGGCAACTGGAAGAGTTTTACAACAGTTTCTGGCTTTTGTCAGAAATGTGAAAGTAAAAATTCTACATAGAATGCCTTCATCAATTCCTTAAAAATCATAATTTGAAACCTTTTGAATAAATTGAAAGACATGATTAAAAGCATAAAATTTTCTCTTAGTATTAAACTTTGCCTGAGACAAGAGTCTTACCACTTCGGGTGGAGTATTGGAAGATGCACATCCATGGATCAACTCCAAATTGGAAGCTTAAGAGGAGCCATCATAATTAATAAAATGTTAAAATTAAAAAGACACCAATAGACAACAAGTTTAAGGCCCTCCTTCTAGCACAAAAAATGTTGATGCCTCGAAAATCGTTGCAACAACAATGGGGGATAACCACCCGGTCCGACCCTTAAAGCAGCTCCTTTTCCATTTGGTTTGATGGCTCTAACTGGTTTTACTATGTCCAGTTACCTTCTCCCTATCACTATTGGTTTATGATGTATCTTTCACTACCAATAGTTAGGGATATCAAATCACTTCTTCTTGCTGATCGAACAAGAGAATGACCCTTAAGTTGATTTGGGTTCAACCAACCCACAACTAAAATTTTGTCTTTTTGAGAAGAGGACTTAAAACAATGTAGAAATTATTCTAAATGCAAACTTATTCTATAATGCAAGCAAAAAGAAACTAATTTTAATCCTATCTTAATTAGGAAGATATAGATCTAACTCCACCAAAAGCAAGATATTTAAGGTATTGTGATTTTAATATGTCTTGTTTATAATGAATATCAAGTTAATGAAGTAGTTCAATTAACTGACATTATGGATACCAAAATACATCCTATTGAGAACTATTAACTAAAATAATCAGTCAGCAACACTCAAGAAGAAATTCACAAAAATGTTATTGATTATCAAATCAGTAAATCCAATAGTAAAACAATAATTTGAAAAAATAGTTCACAACACATTACCATTCAATAAATTAGTTTTATAAGATAGATTTCTGAGTAAATAGTTACTCAGAAATCAAAAATCGATTCATAAGAACAGAGATACATAATAACAACATTGAGACAAATTACCCGTATTGACAAAAGTGCACAAACATGAATAAAATGACACATTCCTGTTATCATAAAATGAAACTAATATTTGAAATAGTAGTATAAGAAATACCAATTTATTTCATCCCTTTCTCTTACCCTAATCTCCAACAATCCTTTACATTGCTTGAATTTCTCCGTTCAAAGCTAAAGCCACAATAGTGAAAACTTTGCCCATCATGCATAATTCAAGATACAAAAGAAAAATCCTCAATAATCCCCAGATCTAATATTTTCCCTCCTCCCTCCTACAATTCTAAATTCCTATTAAAAAAGTGCTTTTAGAAGTCCAACGTTCAGAGGAGAGCAACTCTTTATTCAATTCTACAATCTATTATTTATAATATTTGCAAAGGAATTCTTGAGAGGAAAGTTTGTTAAAGAGAAATCTGCCCAATTCAATTTTTTTTTGCTCAAAATTCCAATCTTTAATTGCTAGAGCATTCTCATTGATTAAGATCTTTTTCTCCATATCTCTTCTACTGTTTTCCTGCAAGAAGAAATCAAAATAAATTAAAATGCAACAATAAAATCAAAATGTCAAATCTGGCATCTAAAACAAATCCAATCAAATACAATTAAATAAATAATTGAAAATAAAATGTAAGCTTTCTATTGATGCCTAAGATGGTTTAATTGGCCAAGGATATCACTAACGAATGGATCTTCATTGAGAAGAGGCTTGGACAAATGAAAATGCAGAAAATAAAACTAAGAAAATTAATTTTATTTTAAGAAATTCTGAGCTTGATCTTTTGCCTGACTTTTGGCCCAATAAATAACCAAACTATTTAGTGAAACCTCCTTAGAAATGTTTTACCTTGATTTTATCTTTCCAATAAGCCATCTTGGACCTCATTTGGCCAGGTAAAACTCAATCTATGAGCTTCCAAAGTAGATGAGTTAATTTTCGCACAAATCTGAAAATTCTATTGTTGGGCTAAAAATAAGAATTTTAATTAAAAAATTAATCCTAATTAAAATTCTAATTATTTAATAATTAATTCTAATTTCATTGTTAATCATAAATTAAACTAATTATTTAATAAACTATTATTAATCTAACTAACTATTATAATTAATTATTTATAAACTAACTAATATTAATCTAAATAACTAAATTAATTAAATATTATATTTAAATTAATTAATATAAAATTAATTATTTAAATTAATAAATATTAAATCTAATATTCAATTAACACTATTTACTATTTTATAACTACCTTACCCTATTTCACTTATTCCACTCCACTCACGTATGAGTGAGGTTTGAAAAGAATTAAAACCAAAAACGAAAGTTTCATTTAACCTATGCCTTTTGAATTTTCTCAATCAGTGATCGGTGTGAGGGAAGGATGCGATCGGGGGTTTATAAAGGTGTGTTCTGATTAGAACCCCCGATCTGATCTGAGGTCCCGATGCAATCAAAAGAAATGTTTTATTATTTATTTGTATTATAAGGTTTTATGTGCTTAAATGTTTAATTTAATTTAATTAATTATATTTATTAGTTTATTAATTTAATATTTAACATTAAACATTAATTTTTTATTTTGTTTTTAGTTTTTAAACTATAGTCACTTCAATATTTTGGTTCGAGATGATAATCATTTCGAAATTGGAGTAAATTTTCTAAAATCCCCGATGTTTATGATTTGATTGTATGAGCAAAAAAATTAAAAATGTTAGTAAGAACTAACTAGGGGTTAATATTTAAAATAAATATATTATTGGATTAATTTATTTACAAAAAAGGGATATTGTACATTTTGCACATTTTTGACCGAAACGACATAAATTATTAGACTTCAAAGGGGTGTCTTTTACAAAATAGCTGACCAAATGAGGCAAAACAAGCATGAATGGGAACCTTATAAGAAATTGATTTTAACAAAGCAATCAAAACAAGAATCCAAAGAAAATGAAAAATTAACAAAAGCATAGGATAATCAACTAAATAAAAATCCTAGAAGGTGTTTAGCCAAAATATTATAGAAAGGGTCCCCATTATTTCAGGTGAACATGTCAAAAATGGAGGGTTGTGTTTTATCTCAACAGTACCATGCATTCACAGACCAACTAGGAAATCACATATGCAACCTATTACCTACAAGTCTTCCTATTGAAGTTTCTTGATCCAACTTTTCCTACCTTTTCCATTTCTTTCCTCATGCTTCCTTTGCTTTCTTTCCTTAATGCTAGAATTCTCTAAGAATTCTCTAAGCGTGCAAGAGTATGAGAGAATAGAGAGAGCTCCAAAATCGAACTGACAAATACGTTGAACTAACAAAAGCTACAACTTGATCCTCATAATGTTAGCAAGAACTAACTAGGGGTTAATATTTAAAATAAATGTATTATTGGATTAATTTATTTACAAAAAGGAGATATTGTACATTTTGCGCATTTTTGACCAAGAAGACATAAATGATTTGACTTCAAAGGAGTGTCGTTTACAAACTAGTTGACCAAATGAGGTGAAACAAGTGCCGATGGGAAGCTTATAAAAATCGATCTTAACAAAGAAATAAAAACAAGAATTCAAAGAAAATGAAAAATTAACAAAAGTGTAGGATAATAAAATAAATAAAATCCTAAAAGGTGTGTAGCCAAAATTTTATAGAAAGGGTCTCCATTATTTGAGGTGAACAAGTCAAAAATTGGGGGGTTGTGTTTTACCTCAACAATGGTGACACACAAGAGAAGAACCAATTATCTATGTTTAATACGAATGAGGTTTTTCCAAAATTCAAGTAAAAATAATCAAAGAAAAGAGAATTATGTTTGAAATGCTTGACTAGGTTCATTAGTCTGAATAAAAAAAAGAATCATCTAATTGTAATTTTTCTCAAAATTTATCATAAATAAAAATATTTCAAAATTTTGTATTAAAACTTAATTAGTTGTAGAGATAAAGTAGGGGTCACTTTACAACTTACTTTTTAAAATATACTCATTTTTCACAGGTAAAACCACTGTTGCCAGTAAACATTTATAGTCTCGACAGGGTTACTTTTTAATTATCAATGATTCATAATCTAATCTATTTAAGAATTATTGACCTAGAGATAAATCCATTTATATATGTTTATTTATTTATTTATTTATTTTTATTATTATTATTGTTCTTAAAAGCCATTGTCCTGGTTTGGTAGCTATATAGTTGGCAATGCCTTTCTTTGGTTATAATTGGACTGAACAAGATGGCTCATGATGAGCCCCGTTGTATTATTATTGTTTGCAATCAAAAGCCATTACCCTAGTTTGTTTAGCAATGTTGGTAATGTCAGCCTATTTTTCCCCTATAATCATGGTAAGCAGGCTCATGACGAGACCTCTTATCTTTTAAGTTTAAATATATTTCTGGAGTATACTCTAGAAAAATAAGACTCTTTGGGATAGGGAGAATCATTGACTCCTTAGAAGTTAAGAATGACGATTTAAAAGTTAAAGATGCTTTGCCGTCAAGTGTCTTTACTTGGTTAAAAATAACTTTTCTTGACTGATAATAGAACTTTGAAAGATCTTAATAAAGTATTGAAATATCAAAATGATTACAATTTTGATGAAAATGAAATTTCTCCAGATTTTATGATACTTTGCCAACTTCTCTTGTTTTATAATCTCTTCGTTAAGTATGCCTACCTTTATAATAAGAAAAACAAATTTTATTAAGAGATTTAAGAGAAAGCTAATAGGTGACTATTAACAATTTTTCCCTATGTATGCTGACCATTGATAGGTAACAAGAAGGCCTTTCATATAAATCATGGTGTGGTCACCAAAATTAAAACTGAACACCAAAGGAAAAGAATTCTTATGCTAAAATCAGAAAGAAATCATCAAACAAAAATAAAAATGAAGAAATTTTTAAAGTGGAAAGTAAAATCCAAGTTTTGAAAGACAAACTCAAACAAGAATGTTTATACCAATGTCTCAACAATATGAAGAAAAAAGAAAATAATCGTGTAATCATTCTTTCATATGTCGAGATTTAAAAAATCACACGTTGCACAGTTGTAAGTGTTTTAGGCTTTTTGGATAGAAGTGATGATAAAATTCAGCCACAATGAAAACTTTTTGTCTCATATCAATCTTCTTGTTTCAAAGCATTATCATAATCATTTTCTAATAAAAGGAATGCTTAAAGAAACAATCTAAAGGTTCAAAAACATTTTGGTGTATTTGTTTCGATGAAGATTATCGCTACTTATTGAAATAAAACCAGGAGAAGAGTATAGGACTTCAAAAATATGATCTCGCGGAGGATTGAAAGCTTCAAATAGAGAACTGCAAAATAGATTTTTTTTTTATATCAGCATACTTTAAAAACAAAACTAAAGTAATGAAATGGAAATTAATGAAAGTGGGTACATGGATCTTACCATTCGATAATTGCATTTGATCGTACTTGGAAGGTATTAATTTCTCCAATATTAACTGACTTCTTCTTTTAGATAACATTAGAGAATGAATAAGGCAAACTAACCAAAATCCTATGACCCAAAATCATTATTTATTTATTTAAACTAAAGCAAGCAGTAAAATGTAAAAATGGAATGCTTAGTGTTCAAGAGAAAACAAATGCATCAAAAATGAGAATGAGAATTTGCAATAGTGACTATTTTTCAAAATATTATAAGTTTCATATAAACTCCATGATTTTATAAATTGTCCAAAATCAAGACCAAATTCAAGATAATAAAATTTAAATATGAAGATATAGATGTCTTGAATTCCATATTTAATTATGGAATTATATATTTAAAACTGAAATATATGAGAAATAAAAATGATTTAAATATGCCGCAAATTGGTCATTAACTACTTTCTTACCATAGTGGTTACCCAAGCTTGCTTTTAAAATAACACATCGCTGTATCTGATGATTCGCATCACATGTTTCTTCACCATGCTTCAAGTTTAATTTGCAAGACTTCACTTTTGTTTCTATTCCATATATTTATTAAATGCTAATGGCTTAGAGGCATGCATTGGAAGCTATCACATCAGATATTGCAATGGCAAATTGCCAATATGAAAACATGCAATGAGAAGATGTGCGATGAGATGGAGTGATTGCATCATTGAAGAAATATTATATCAGGGATCGAGGAATATTTACATTGTGCTTCCCACATCGAACAACGCACATCGTAGATTTAGAATTATGATGTGAGCATAAATAAAAATGCGATGAAGGGATTGCGATATCGGTGATGTGATGGATGACATCGCTAATCAGCGATCGGCGATATTAAGCACATGTGGTAACAATTTTTGATATGCCGATATGCAATGAAGAGTGGACCCGATAAGATTATGATGAAAATTTAATAACATATTGGATCTGAGACATCAGCCCTTTTAAAGTTATGCTCCTACCATTATTGCGATTGAGCGGACGCGATATTTTTTATGAATTTGATTTGAATTTCATATCGGGTCTGGAATTATGGGGTCATCACGATATTGGTAAGGTCGATTATTGGAGATCGACAGTACACGTAATGAGAGTATACTTCAACTGCAAACCTCTGATATGCGAAATGCAATATGGCATATGAGTGAGATAATACATCAGATATCTTTTATGAACAATTTGTTATCAAAATTGCTAAGAGCTACTTCCGATGAAATCTTATGATACAAATGGTTTTGATATGGATAATGTGATATCAGAATGAGATGATTGACAAAAATGAGTGGGATGAAAATATTGCAAATATTTTCACTAAAGTATCAACGATATGAAAATCAAGTTGAATCCTATGATATTTCTTGAAACTTCAATTGGGCTTTCTAATGGTTGAAAGAAAAGGTAAAAATGCTCAAATTCTAACGAATCACAAATAAAATTTCCCTGAACCTATTGCAAATTTGAAATGGGTTTGTTGCTTACTTCAAGTTTTGGAAACAAATGAAAACCTGTAAATAAAACAAAACAAAAATAAAAAATAAACTAAGGACAAGAGAAACTTTTAATAAATGAGAATGAACTTGTGAATGTGTACCTAGAAGGAAATTCTCTGTAGTTTTTATCTTATGAATCTTCAAATTCTTCCTTCGATTTATCAAAATTTTGCCTTTGTTCAAAATCATCTCATTATTTATTCTAAATCGAAGTGAGCAATCAGCCTAAATAAAATATGCTTATCCATGTTAAGGAAATATAAATTTTACTAGAAATAAACATGAAAATAGTCTTCCCTTTTGAATTGAAACAACAATTTATTACCTCTGCTTATTCTGAACAACTTGAGAAGAATTTGTATTGTTATAGTGACTGTTCAATAATGCCTTTCGTAAATGAATATGATGTGTATTACAGCATCAGATAATAAACTAAAGATCTGAAGGGGATAAAGCCACTAATTGTAGAAGAATATCAACACAAATTTAAATGTGTGCCAGGTGCATACTCAATTAAATTATGTCAATACATTATTTGAAATTGACAGAGATGTATTCATGAGTAGAAGTATTGCTGCAAAAAATTTGAAAAAGGAAAACGAGAATTAAAACTTTATGATAGGAAGAAAATGTTTCACTGAACATGTATGAGAAGGGCTGCTTGCTTTGTTTTATTTTTTAATCTGCAAAACTCTTGAAATAAAAATAAACAAACTAAATTAATTCCACCGCTATTCTAACCATATACATGAAAATGGCTAGGTATAGTCATATTTCTAGTGTAACCATTTTCTCATTTTAATTGTTGCATGTATGTACATTTTAACCATTGATAATAAAAATACAAAGTTAATTGAACTAAGAAAAT
Organism: Pinus taeda; assembly: GCA_000404065.3. Lineage (NCBI taxonomy): Eukaryota > Viridiplantae > Streptophyta > Pinopsida > Pinales > Pinaceae > Pinus > Pinus taeda. Next base: position 106,990 of record APFE031360998.1, on the reverse strand, counting down.
AAAATCTCTAAGTAGAATACACAATTATTGTTAACAACTTAATTAAATTCTCCTTCTCTTGGAATTTCCTTTCCACTTGAATACCAATTGGATCATAAAAATCTTGATGAATTTTCATTAAGGATTGGGAAATGTTCAAAAGAGGAGATGACATGAAAGATTGTGAAGATGAACTTTTAAATTCAAAGGACTCGAAAAAATTGTTAGTGTTATTTATATATGTTAAATTATTAACAATATTCCATGAAGGAAAACTTTCCAAATATTTTTCAAATGATTTAATGAAAGATGGATGGAAGTCTATTAGATATAGTGGAAGATTATTAATTGAATTGGATTGTTAGCCAGATTATAAAAATGCATTCTCTCGTTAACACTGCCTTTCAGAAGATAGAATCTTTTGATAAGAGATGAACATCAATTGAAATTGAAATATCAAGCTTTTGATGTTCATGGTTATAATATGAAACTTCAATTTCCCAATAGGGCAATGCATCAATTGAGTGTTTGATAGCGAAGTGCTCAATATGCCATCTTAAAATATCAAAAATCTAAAAAATAAAATTAAAATAAAATTTGATTTTAAACAAAAGAATTGAGGAAACAAAAATAAAATGAAATCACTATTGTTACAGCACAATTGGGATTGTTTTGAAATAATTCCTTTTTCACAAGGATAGACTAGAATTATGAAATTTGAGTAATTGCCAATTCCAACTTGTGAATTAGAAACTGAATTATGATTATGAGTAGGAATGAAAGCTTGTTCATTATATGAATCATAAATTGGAATATTTTCTTGAATACTTAAATCATGAAGATAATTCACTGCCTTAGAATGAGGATTAGTTGGAATAATTTCTAAATTGAAATGTCCCTTATTCTCAGATGTTATTTGAATTTTCTCATGAAGATAGTAATCAACACCCTCAATGTCAGAGTAATTATCATAAGCAACGTCACAATATTCTCTAGAATTCCCTTTGATCTCATCCAATATATCAAAATAATGAGGAATAAAAGTTTCATGTTCATTAACGGTAAAAGAATAATCAATAATTGTTTCTCTATCTTGATGAAAACTTATTGGTAATTCATTTAGATCATCCTCTTTATTTTCTGAAATATCATTAATACCAAGAGGGGAAAAATTACCATCATTAAAAATATCAGGATAAAGGGAAAAATGTGAACCTCAAACAATGTATTTAAAAATGTCTCTATTTGAGAGCTCCTGTGCATTATGGTCATTGTAAATTTTAGATTGCAGATCATTCCTTTGCATACTCATGCTTTTATGAAGAAGATTCTCTGCTTCTCTAATTTTGGCATTTGCTTGTCATGAAAAAATTCAGAAATTTGTACAATAGTTTGTGTGTTATTATTTACTTTGATTGCTGCTTGTACTTGATAACTTGCAATCTGAATTTCCGAATTCACTACAGAGTAGCTTTCATATTTTCAGGATGGCTCTTTCTTCGAAATTGCTGTTGTTGTCTTCTTTCATTTGATTAGAAATATTTTCCAAGATTTGTAAGACCACTTCATCATAATGTATTTTCACATCCGTATTGGAATTTTCATTTATGTTAGAAGGGAATGAGACAAAGCTTGAATTAATTTCATATGGATTGGGAATAGGAGGAACAGAGAAAGTATATCCAAATCAATCTAGTGATTCTTCTTCTATAAGTTTATCTTTGACTTTAAATCTTAAACAATTCAAACGAAATCAAATATTAAAATCAATAACGGACTCTTTTTCAAACCTTTGTAGATATTCAATTTCATCATATAGTTGTTCATAATCATAGCCATCAAATTTACAAATGAAAATTGTAACAAGTTGATCCCAGTTGCGAATTGAGGCAACTCGAAGAGTTTTACACCAATTTCTGGCTTTTGCCGGAAATGTCAAAGTAAAAATTCTACATAAAATGCCTTCATCAATTCCTTAAAAATCATAATTTGAAACCTTTTGAATAAATTGAAAGACATGATTAAAAGCAGAAAAATTTCTCTTAGTATTGAACTTTTCTTGAGACAACAGTCTTACCACTTCGGGTGGAGTATTGGAAGATGCACGTCCATGGATACAACTCCAAATTGGAAGCTTAAGAGGAGTCATCATAATAAATAAAATGTTAAAATTGAAAAGACTCCAATAGACAATAATTTTAAGTCTCTCCTTCTAGCGCAAAAAATGTTGATGCCTCGAAAATCATTGCAACAATAATGGGGGATAACCACGCGGTCCGACCGTTAAAGCAGCTCCTTTTCCATTTGATGTCATGCCTCTGACTGGTTTAACCAGGTCTAGTTACCTTCTCCCTATCGCTATTGGTTTATGATATATCTTTCACTACCAATAGTTAGGGATATCAGATCACTTCTTCTTGCTGATCGGACAAGAGAATGACCCTTAAGTTGATTTGGGTTTAACCAACCCACAACTAAAATTTTGTCTTTTTGAGAAGAGGACTTAAAACAATGTAGAAATTATTCTAAATGCAAACTTATTCTATAATGCAAGCAAAAAGAAACTAATTTTAATCCTATCTTAATTAGGAAGATATAGATCTAACTCAACCAAGAGCAAGATATTTAAGGTATTGTGATTTAAATATGTCTTGCTTATAATGAATATCAAGTTAATAAAGTAGTTCAATTAACTGACATTATGGATACCAAAATACATCCTATTCAGAACTATTAACTGAAATAATCAGTCAACAACACTCCAGAATAAATTCACAAAAATGTTATTGATTATCAAATCATTAAATCAAATAGTTAAACAATAATATGAAAAAATAGTTCACAACACATTACCATTCAATAAATCAGTTTTATAAGACAGATTTCTGAGTAAATAGTTACTCATAAATCAAAAATCAATTCATAAGAACATAGATACATAATAAAAACATTGAGACAAATTACCCGTATTGACAAAAGTGCCCAAACATGAATAAAATGACACATTCATGTTATCATAAAAATGAAACTAATATTTGAAACAGTAGTATAAGAAATACCAATTTATTGCATCCATTTCTCTGACCCTAGTCTCCAATCTGATCTGAGGTACCGATGCAATCGAAAGAAATTTTTTATTATTTATTTGTATTATATATGTTTTATGTGTTAAATGTTAATTTAATTTAATTAATTATATTTATTATGTTAATTAATTTAATATTTAACATTAAACATTAATTTTTTATTTTGTTTTATTTTATTTTGTTTTAGTTTTAGTTTTTAAACTATAGCCACTTTGATATTTTGGGTTTCCGAGATGAGTAATCAATTTTGGAAATTGAAGTAAATTTCTAAAATCCCGATATTTTATGATTTGGTTGTATGAGTAAAAAATGAAAAATGTTAGTAAGAACTAACTAGGGGTTAATATTAAAAATAAATATATTATTGGATTAATTTATTTACAAAAAAGGGATATTGTACATTTTGCGCATTTTTGACCGAAACAACATAAATGATTAGAAGAAAATGATTTTAACAAAGCAATCAAAACAAGAATCCAAAGAAAATGAAAAATTAACAAAAGCATAGGATAATCAACTAAATAAAAATCCTAGAAGGTGTTTAGCCAAAATATTATAGAAAGGGTCCCCATTATTTCAGGTGAACAAGTCAAAAATGGGGGGTTGTGTTTTACCTCAACAGTACCATGCATTCACAAACCAACAAGGAAATCACAAATGCCACCTATTACCTACAAGTATTCTTGTTGAAGTTTCTTGATCCAACTTTTCCTCACTTTTCCATTTCTTTCCTCATCCTTCCTTTGCTTTCTTTCCTTAATGCTAGAATTCTCTAAGAATGCTCTAAGCGTGCAAGAGTATGAGAGAATAGAGAGAGCTCTAAAACCGAACTGACAAACAGGTTGAACTAACAAAAGATACAAGTTGATCCTCATAAGCCCTTTAATCATTGAGGCCTCTTTTTTTCTTCAATTTCAACTATTTTCCTTCAATTTCCTCCTCATGAAAATCTTATGACCTTTCACCTCCCTTTTTCTCTAATTCTCCTTTATTGCCTCTTTTCATTTTCAAAACCTTTTCCAATGCCTTTCCCAATTTCCCTTAGTCATACTAAACCAAATGAACACCCACTAGGATGCTTTTCCCTACATTTAGCTTGGAATACATGTCCCATGACCTTGGTCTCATTTTTCATTTATTAACCTTTATACATGAACTTTTAACCCAACATTGTTACCAACCCCTCCCCCTTAGGGGAACAACATCCTCGGTGTTTTATGACACCTATGACTAGCACGGCCATTGAAAACCAAAACATGTTTACCGTGGAGCTTTATAACTTAGCTCGATGCAATTTTTACAATGAACATCTTACTGAAAAAAAAAAACCAACATCAAAAACATGAAAACATGACAACCATACTACTTATTGGAGCTATATAACGCAACTCATTTTGATATTTACAACAACCATACCTAAATATGTAGATATACCAAAAATCATTTTCCTCAACTGACAAACTTTGAAGGATGCATAGCCTGCATCTGGTTAGCTGTTTCCCATGTAGCTTCATTGGGCCCAAAGTGCTTTCACTACACTTTAACTTTCTCGATTCCAAAGCATGAGTTATATCCGTTGCAAAATGCATAAAGGTTCCTACTGGAATTCTCCTTTTAGATCCACATGCAATACAAACTAATCAATCACATGATCAACATCTTTCATATATCTTGTAAGTAATGAAACATGGAAAACATCATGGAATTTCACTGTTGAAGGAAGTGCAAGTCTATAGGCTACTGGTCCAATCCTCTTAAGGATCTCGAAATGCCAACAATATTGAGGTGCCAACTTGGCACATGATCCAATCCTTAAGGATCTCCTATTGGGCTTGATGAACAAGTACACATACTCCCCAACTTGAAACTCCTTAAATGTCATATGTTGATATTTATAACTCTTATATCTATCATATGTTGCATTTAGATTCTTCTTGATAACTTGCATTTCTTGTTCCATTTCTACCAACATGTCCAGTCCTATAAGTACCATGTTCATTGGACCACCCTAGTTGATATGAGTATTATAACTTTGCCCATAATGTCCCTAAAATTGACTCATCCTTGATGACTCCTAATACCCATTCTTGTAAGAAAACTCAACGAGTGGAAAATACTCCTCTCACCTCTTCTACTAATGCATAAAATACATTCTTAACATGTCATCCAAAATCCAAGTGGCCTTATCTATCTGTCCATCTATCTATGAATTACAAGTTGCACCGAAGGCCAACTCTATACCTAAACTTGCAAATAAATCCTTCCAAAACTTGGAAGTGAACTTAGCATCTCTCTCTGATACAATCTTCCTAGGGATACCATGTAATCCCAATATCTCCTTGAAGAAGACCTATGTTACCCGAGTAGATGAATAAGTAGACTTAACGAGAATAAAATGAGCTACCTATCTCTTTGATGAAGACCTGTGTTACCTTAGTAGATGAATAAGCAAACTTAACTAGAATAAAATGAGCTACCTTAGTCAACCTATCAACCACAACCATGATGGAATCATGCTTTCTAGATGTTCTCGACAAACTTGTGTTGAAATCCATAGAAATGACCTCCCATTTCCACTCCAGAATCATAATTGGTTGTAGTAAACCACATGGATTCTTACACCCTACTTTTACTTGTTGACAATCCAAACACCTTGTGATGAACTCAACTACATCTTTCCTCAAATTGAGACAATAGTAGAACTTATGAACTACTCTCAATGTCTTTTGATATCCTGGAAGACATGAATATGGTTAACATGAAATTCCCTTACGATAAGCTTCTCGATTTCACTTTTGTTTGTCACATAGATCATATCCCTAAGTCTCACCAAATTGCTTATTGTGAGATGATAGTCCACATCCTATTCACATGTACACTTTTGTTATAACATGTGCCTAATATCCTTATACCTACCATCCTACTTTCTTTCCTGGAATTTCTAATCTTATAAATTTGTCCCATATGAGATCATAATTTCTATGTGATTTACCTGCACTTTTATGCTAAGAGCATCTGCAACCCTATTCTCCTTACCCTTAATGTACCTGATCTTGAAACTGACTAACACTTGCTGAAGTCAGATTGAGTTGGCATCTCTATATGATACAATCTTCCTAGGAATACCATGCAATCTCACTATCTCTCTAGCTATGCTACCTCACTAGCTTTCAACCACAACCATGATGGAACCATGTTGTCTAAATGTTATCAGAAAAATTGTGATGAAATCCATAGAAATAACCTCCCATTTCCACTCTGAAAGCAAAATTAGATGTAGTAAACCACTTGGATTCTTACAATTTACTTTTACCTATTGACAATCCAAACACCTTGCTATGAACTGAACTACCTCTTTGTTTAGATTCAGCAAATAGTAGAACTTTTTGTTGAAAATTGTGCAACAAGAAATGCTAAATTAGAAAGTGCTAAAAATAGAACTGCTAAAAATAGAACTTCTAAAAATAGCATTTGGCCAATTGAGCATTTTGGTCACCTTGGGTGAAAGGCGAAATTGCTAAAAATAACATATCTAAAAATAGCATTTCTGGATCCCTTCCTATTTATAGAAATCCCTAGTCTATCTCTAGGAAGTAAATTTGAATTTGGTCTTACCAGTAGTTTGGAATATTAATTGATTAATTCTGCATGAGTTAATTAGTTAAGGAAAAGCAAACTTGAAGTCTTTGTGAGAACATGCAATTATTTCTCCACTAATTGGGGAATGTGTCCTCAATTTGCTCCACTGATAGAGGACTTAAGGACGAGTTCTATATTGATAGGATCAGTTGAATTAGTTTAACTTAGTCAACTTCAGTTATATTAATTTAACAAGTTGTTAAATTAATGAGATATAGTTTGTAGATGCTTGCATGCATGTGAAAACTATTATTTTCAGATAACTATGTATTCAGTCATGGATAATTGATGCATGTCAGTTCTGTTAGAGACCCAGTTGAGATCAGATGTGGGACAATGTACTATATGTTGGATGAATATTTTTCCTGTAAAGGAAGCTCATCCATGATGAGGATTTATCTCCTTCACGTTTGTGCAGTTATTTCAGAGGTCAGTGTTGTGTGTGAGGTGAGAATCACATAGGAAAAATGAGGAGTTATTTCCACTAAATAAGAGATAATCCTAATTAAATGGATATGTTCTTTATATGGCAAAGGAATATGTAGGATTGAAACCAAATCTTATAGATAGCCCCAAAAAATGGCGTAGACCATAGAGTAAAGTCTCTAGAGTGAGTTAAAGGAGGGAGATATACAAGAACAAAGTTAAGAAATATTTCTTAAATTAATTTTTTATGAATGAATTGGTAAGTGGAAAGAGAAACTATTGAAGACCTTCTTGCAATGCCAAATGTAGCTATCATGCTAGGCATAGAGGCATGAACACTAGTTTTAATTAAATTGAGAAAATGCAATAGTGTATTGCAATATATTAAACTTGAGCTGGCTTATCTGCACCTTACTTAGGAACTTTCAAATATTGGTGGAGTGATGACGAATTTACTCCTTTCTATCAAGAGAATAGAAACATCTGGCCAGCCTTCTAAATATTCACTATAAGTTGTTTGAATAGAAAGGAATACATAATATTCCACATGCAATCCTTATCGTGCATTGCCACTCATATGATTTGTAAATAATAAAAAATACTTTATGATCTCTTTTAAATAAGTAAGGCAATTTAACTAGTTGTTGTTTCAAATATATACAAGGGACATCCATTCATGAATACTCACTCAATCTAGTAACGAGAGAACTAGCACCACCAAAGGTGAAAGCATTATAAATAGGGCTTATTAAAAGGCATGCAACGAGTAGAGGGTTGCAAGAGCCTCTCAGAAATAAATGAGTCATTATTAGTCATCAATGGATAAATTACTAGATGTCAAGAATATAGTGTCCCCCCACCTAAATCCAAAGTTGACTTGTAAATAATAAACAATACTTTATGATCTCTTTTAAATAGGTAAGGCAACTTAACTAGTTGTCTCAAATATATTCAAGGGACATCCATTCATGAATACTCACTCAATCTAGTAACAAAAGAACTAGCACCACCAATGACCAAAAGAGTATCAATAGGGCTTACCAAAACACATGCAATGAATAGAGGATTGTAGGAGCCTCTTAGAAATAAATGAGTTATTATTACTCATCAATGAATAAATTACTAGATGTCAAGAATATAGTGTCCCCCCACCTAAATCCAAAGTTGACTATGGAAATGGTTTATTCGAATCTCCAGAATATTTTCACAAGACAAATGATGGAACGATATTTGAAAACAAGAATGAGACCTCGTAGAACCATATGTGGCAATACATGGAAGAAGAAAAATGAGGAGTTGTTTCCACTAAATAAGAGATAATCCTAATTAAATGTAGAGGTTCTCTATATGGTAAAGGAATATGTAGGATTGAAACCAAATCTTATAGATAGGACAAAAAGCTAGCGTAGACCCTAGAGTAAAGTCTCTAGAGTGAGTTAAAGGATGGAGATATACAAGAGAAAAGTTGAGAAATATTTCTTAAATTAAATTTTTATGAATGAATTGGGAAGTGGAAGGAGAAATTATTGAAGACATTTTTGCAACATCAAATGTAGGTATCATTCTAGGCGTAGAGGCGTCAACACTACTTTTAAGTAAATTGAAAAAATGCAATACTGTAATGAAATAGATTAAAGTTGACCTCACCTATCCACACCTTGCTTAGGAACTTACAAATATTGGTGGAGTGATGACAATTTTACTAATTTCTATCAAGAGAATAGAAACTTTTGGCCAACCTTCTAAATATTCACTATAAGGTGTTTGAATAGAAAGGAATACATAATATTTGGCATCCAATCCTTATCATACATTGCTAATGATATGACTTGTAAATAATAAACAATACTTTATGATCTCTTTTAAATAAGTAAGGCAACTTAACTAGTTGTTTCAAATATATAGAAGTGACATCATCTCACGAATACTCACTCAATCTAGTAACAAGAGAACTACCACCACCAAAGGCCAAAGGATTATCAATAGGGCTTATCAAAAGGCATGCAATGAATAGAGGGTTGCAGGAGCCTCTCAAAAATAAACGAGTCATTATTAGTCATCAACGGATAAATTACTAGATATCAAGAATATAGTGTCCCCCCACCTAAATCCAAAGTTGACGATGGAAATGGTTTATTAGAATCTCCAAAAGATTGTCACAAGACAAATGATGGAGTGATATTTGAAAAAAGAATGAGACCTTGTAGAACCATATGGCAAAGGAATATGTAGGATTGAAACCAAATCTTATAGATAGGCCAAAAAAATGGTGTATACCCTAGAGTAAAGTCTCTAGAGTGGGTTAAAGGAGGGTGATATACAAGAACAAAGCTAATAAATATTTCGTAAATTAAATTGTTATGAATGAATTGGGAAGTGGAAGGAGAAACTATTGAAGACCTCCTTGCAACACCAAATGTAGCTATCATTCTAGGCATAGAGGCATGAACACTAGTTTTAAGTAAATTGAGAAAATGATATGCCATGTTTGAGGCCAATAGAAACTACACTGGATGAGCATGACGAATGGAACATGCATAGACAAATGGTCTACCTAAGGCACTAAATGGTAAAGCAGAAAGTGTGTAGAAGTCCAAAACTAAAATGAAAAAAATGAGGTTGAGGTGGTCATTCATTTTAGTAGAACTTGATAGCTATGCAAAAAGGTATTGTAGAAAAGTAGAATGGTAATGGGAAAGTTACATATAAAAGTTGAAGTTGTAGTTGTGTGAAATAAAGGGTGTGAAGTACCATTGGTTACTTCTAGAATAATGAGAGGGAGAGACATGATTGTATTTTTGTTCACTTTTGGAGTCTAATTGTTCTCTTGTTTGAATAAAAAAAATCTCTTGAGTGTTTGTCACCTACTATAAATGATGCTTCAACCTATGGAATAGTGTTAGGGTTTCTTGATTGGGGGTCCATCATTGTAATAGATGAAGCTGTGGTCGACATAATGGAAAGGGGGATAAAGGATCCAATATAAACAAAATCTAGTGAGGTGGGTAGTAGTGTAACATATAAGTGGCCACATGGACATGGTTGATAATAGTAGAGATGGGATAATACCTTACGAGTGGGAAGGGATTATATATTATGATCAAATTCTTTGAGTTCTGTAATAAAAATATTGATAATTGATTATCAATATCCATGTCATATGACTTACATTATGATGTTTTTTTCCTTACTACACCACAAAGAACTTTATATATCACAATCTCAGGGAGATATATGACTCGATTCATGTTCAATATGGATTTGACATGTGACATCAAAACCAAATATTAATAACAAGAAAATATTTTAATCTTCATGTTCATTGAAATAGTTATTTCCTTTTGCAAGGAATATTGTCTATAAATTTGATTTATAATGAACAAAAGTTACATTAGCATATTCCTAAGGGAATTCCTATGGTCAATTGCCTGAGCGGAAAAAAAATGGCTACTAGAGATATAAAATATATTACATTTTTTTCATCTTTCCTTCCTAATAAAAAAACAAAAAAAAAATATGTTTCTAGGAATTGTCTCTAGCTTGTGCATAGATGGTGTCTCAAAATTCTTGAACCAAAATAAGAATTGTGTGATTTACCAAAATAAAAATTAAAAAAGAAAGTACACCTACAATATCATGATCAAGTAGATAGATACTTGAGAATGATGACGAAATAGAATCTTTATTTATCTCCAAGGGTCAAGAAAATTTGTAACTGTTGGCCCTCCTGCTCTTCAATTACCATCCATGATGCACTATCCAAGACCATAGTAGCTTTAGAGAGCTTGCCCATGGGTGTGTTCCTTTTCCAATAGATGTGGTCAAAGGTGATCTAGGAAAACATAGGAATTTTTTGTAAGATATTTTCATAAAGAGGCATAACTGTGAAATTTCTCAAATGGGCATGTCTAATGACCCAATTTATAACCACCTATGATTCCCCATATAAATGAATAGAGTGTATTCACAAATGGATGGAAAATTGAATATTGAGATAAAGAGGAAATAGCTTAGCATAATTATTTATGACATGTCCATTATTTGTAGATAAAGAGAAAGAGTGTGAATTGTGTAGGTAGATGATGCCTCCTACCCCACCTAAGGAGGGAATGGTTTGAACAGAGCCATCAAAGAAATCCCATGGAAAATATTGTTTAATAACTATATACAAAGAAGAAATAGAAGAATCACATTTGTGTTTGGAGATCAGAGAGTTTCCAAAGCTAGATTGTGTAAATCTATTCTAAGGAAGAAGGAACATTGGTTTTCAAAAACTACTTTGTTCTTCTCACACCATATGCCCCGTGCCACCACCAATGGGATATCCTTGTGAAGGGGATTTTGTTTAGTAGATATTCAGTTTTTAAAATGATCTTCAATGGTTGATCCTTGCAAGATGTATAAGCACCATTATAGATTCTTTATTTATTTCCATGTCATCTAAGTGAAAGGACACATTATGAATAGATGGGAGACTGATTCAGATGTTGAAAGATCTACAGGACATTTATATGGTCCAGATAATGATTTGTTTTGGAGTATATCCTGTGTTGGAGCCTCATTTCTTCTAACCACCCTTCCACATTTACCCACTTTCACTGGACTGCAAAGGTAAACATGAGCTAAAGAGCTACTATGACCTAACCTAACCTCCTAGGTCCCACTAAGGAAGGGGGGTCGACACCTGACAACCAAATGACATCTGAGTACATCCTGCTGGGTCTACAACTCACTCAAAGGTTGAGAAACCACCCCAAGTAGCCAAATCCTAAGTTGGACCACGTTTTCCTTGCCCTGATCCCTCAACCACTCACACAACAAGGCACGCATGCAGTAGGGAGCCTCCTGCCACATGCATAAGCTTGCATCATAGTGGTTGTTGCCCAAAATATCTAGTTCAAAGCATGTAGTCTCAAATTCTCAGCCTAATTTCCATGAAAAAATCTAGACCACTGCCCAAAACTCAGTGAGAGTTTCCAGAATCCTTTCTAACACCATAACAAAGTCATTCAATCAAACTTGAATAAATTTTTTTAACCTAGCCTAGCTTGACCATGATAGTCATTTCATCAAACATATTGAGAACATGTAATTTATAGGTCATGAATGCATATTTGAACATAGTGGTTGGATATTTATTTGAGAATAATCATCAAGGTCTAGTGCCCTCTCATAAAATCTACAACCACATTTTCAAGCTCATGCGATCATCAACCATTCATCAATTAATCAAACATTTGAAGAGCCATTACTAGAACTTGTTATGAAACCATGCTTATAACCAACATATAACCATAATAATAACCATGATATAACAACCATAAATTCCACATAATAACAAGTACAATTAATCATAAAACATAAGAGGAATAAATATTTTATTAACATATGCAAAAGCCAACCATGTCAGGGAATTCCACCTACCACCCAACCATAGATTGAGCATAATAAAACCTTTCTTTTAGCCAATCATCCCCATGCCATATTCTAAGTATGAATGTGGGACTCACAAAAAAAAAACTAAGGATTCTTGAATATTAAACCACCTCCACCCTTAATATCTATTATAATCCCACTAAAACGGTCAAGGGATTCTTAGGCTAAATGATCACATACACAACCAGGATTTATCTCAATCCCTCCAAAACCAATCAAGGGATTCCTAAACCCAATGAACAACAGAAAAACCAAGATTTCCCACAATCTTGCCAAAATTGGTCAAGGGATCACTAGGCCCAAAAGAAGAACATACCCTACCAAGATTTACTCCAATCCTACCAAAATTGGTCAATCAATCACTAGGCCTTAAATAAGATTAGATGCCTCCGAATATTATAACCAATACCTTCAATAATTTCCTCATCTCCACCCTCAAGATTTACTACAATCTAGTCAAAATCAATCCATGGATTCCTAGGTCTTTGGGAATTTTCCTGAGACCACCTCATCGAGTTGCAAAACCATCTCACAATCAAAATCGCAACCAAATGAAGAACCCCATCAAACTATGACTATCTAAAAATGACAAGGCAAGACTAAAACCACTGTCACACCTAGAAAAAACATGTCAATGACAACAAGAGAACTAATATATTCACGCATGTACCTGTTTATGCCTCAAAAATCACTGCAACAACAATGGGGAATAACTACTTGGTCCGGACCTTAAAGTAGCTCCTTTTTCATTTAGTTTGATGGCTTCGACTAGTTTAATTAGGTCCAGTTACCTTCTCCCTATTGTTATTGGTTTATGATGTATCTTTCACTACAAATAGTTAAGGATATCATATCACTTCTTCTTGTTGATCAGACAAGAGAATGACCTTTAAGTTGATTCAGGCTTAGCCAAGGCACAACTAAAATTTTTCCCTTTGAGAAGAGGACTTAAAAGAATGTAGAAATTTTTCTAAATGCAAACTTATTCTATAATGCAAGTAGAAAGAAACTAATTTTAATCTTATCTTAATTAGGCAGATATAGATCTAACCCAACCAAGAGTAGGATATTTAAAGTATTGGGATTTAAATATGTCTTGTTTATAATGAATATCAAGTTAATAAAGTAGTTCAATTAACTGACATTATGGATGCCAAAACACATCCTATTGAGACCTATTAACATAAATAATCAGTCAACAACACTCAGGAAGAAATTCACAAAAATGTTATTGATTGTAAAATCAATAAATCCAATAATCAAACAATAATATGCAGAAATAGTTCAAAACCATTCAATAAATCAAATTTATAAGACAGATTTTCGAGTAAATAGTTATTCAGAAATCAGAAATTTATTCATAAGAACAAACATACATAACAACAACATTAAGACAAATTACCCATATTGACAAAAGGTGCACAAACATGAAGAAAATGACACATTCCTATTATCATAAAAATGAAAATGATATTTGAAACAGTAGCATTAGAAATACTAATTTATTGCATCTATTTCTTTGACCCTGGTCTCCAACAGCCCTTTATATTACTTGAACTTCTGCTTTCAAAGTTAAAGCCACAATAGTGCAAACTTTGCCCATCATGCATAATTCAAGATACACAAGAAAAATCTTCAATAATCCCCATATTTGATATTTTCTCTCCTCCCTCCTACAGTTTTAAATTCCTATTACAAAAGTGCTTTTATAAGTCCAAAATTTTAGAGGAGAGCAGCCTATTATTCCATTTTGCAATTTGTTATTTATAATATTTTCAAAAGAATCCTTGAGAGGAAATTTTGTTGAAGATAAATCTGCCCAAACCAATTTTATTTGCTCAGAATCCAATCTTTAATTGCTAGAGCATTCTCATTGATTGAGATATTTTTCTCCATATCTCTTCTATTGTTTTCCTACAAGAAGAAATCAAAATAAATTAAAATGCAACAATAAAATCAAAATATCATTTCTGGCATGTAAAACAAATCCAATCAAATAAAATTAAATAAATAATTGAAAATAAAATGTAAGATTTCTATTGATGCCTAGGATGGTGTAATTGGCCAAGGATATCATTCGTGAATGGATCTGCATTGAGAAGAGGCTTGGACAAATGAAAATGCAGAAAATAAAACTCACAAAATTGATTTTGTTTTACAAATTCGGAGCTTTATCTTCCGCCTAATTTTTGACCCAATAAATGACCAAATCTATTAGTGAAACCTCCTAAAAAATGTTCTCTTTGATTGTATCTTTCCAATGAGTCGTCCTCGACCTCATTTGGCCAAACAAAACTCAATCTATAAGCTTCCAAAGTAGATGAGTTAATTTTGGCACAAATATACAAATTCTATTGTTGGGTTAAAAATTAAAATTTTAGTTAAAAAAATAATCCTAAATTTAAATTTTATTTATTTGATAATAATCCAATTTGATTGTAATCATAAATTAAACTAATTATTTTAATAAAATTATTAATCTAGCTAATATATAATTAATTATTATTA
>APFE031360998.1:70640-91319 GCA_000404065.3 Pinus taeda | reverse complement strand
AACAATAGTCATTTCGATATTATTGGTTTTTGAGATTAGTAATCAACTTTGGAAATTGGAGTAAATTTCTAAAATCCCAATGTTTTATGATTTGGCTCTATGAGTAAAAAAATGAAAAATGTTAGTAAGAACTAACTATGGGTTAATATTTAAAATAAATGTATTATTAGATTAATTTATTTACAAAAAAGAGATATTGTACATTTTGCGCATTTTTGATCGAGACGACATAAATGATTAGACTTCAAAGGAGTGCCATTTACAAACTAGTTCACTAAATGATGCGAAACAAGTGTCAATGTGAAGCTTATAAAAAATTGATCTTAACAAAGAAATAAAAACAAGAATCCAAAGAAAATAAAAAATTATCAAAAATGTAGGGTAATCAACTAAATAAAATCCTAAAAGGTGTGTAGCCAAAATTTTATAGAAAGGGTCTCCATTATTTGAGGTGAACAAGTAAAAAATGGAGGGGTTGTGTTTTACCTCAACAATGGTGACACACAAGAGAAGAACCAGTTATCTCTATTTAATACGAATGAGATTTTTCCAAAATTCAAGTAAAAATATTCAAAGAAGAGAGAATTATGTTTGAAATACTTGACTAGGTTCATTAGTTTAAATAAAAACAAGAATCATCTAATTGTAATTTTTCTCAAAATTTCTCATAAATAAAAATATTTCAAAATTTTGTATTAGTCCTTAATTAGTTGTAGAGATAAAGTAGGGGTCACTTTACAACTTAGCTTTTAAAATATACTCATTTGTCATAGGTAAAACCACTGCTACCAATAACCATCTATAGTCTCGACAGGGTTACTTTTTAATTATCAATGATTCGGAATCCAATCTCTTTAAGAATTATTGACCTAGAGATAAATCGATTTATATATGTTTATTTTTTTATTTTTTATTAATTATTATTATTTTTGTTCTTAAAAGCCATTGTCGTGGTTTGATATCCATATAGTTGACAATTCCATTCACTGGTTATTATTGGATTGAACAATATGGCTCGTGATGAAACCCATTGTCTTATAATTGTTTGCAATCATAAGCCATTACCCTGGTTTGTTTAGCAATGTTGGCAATATCAACCTATGATAAGCAGACTCATGATGAGACCTCTTATCTTTTAAGTTTAAATACATTTCTGGATTATACTCTGGAAAAATAAGACTCTTTGGGATAGGGAGAATTATTGACCCTTAAGAGTTAAGAATGATAATTTCAAAGTTAAAGATGCTTTGTTGTAAAGTGTCCTTACTTGGTTAAAATAACTTTTCCTCACTAATAATAGAACTTTGAAAGATCTTAATAAAGTATTGAAATCTTAAAATGATTACAATTTTGATGAAAATGAAATTTCTCCAGATTTTATGATACTTTGCCAACTTCTCTTATTTTATAATCTCTTCCTTAAGTATGTCTACCTTTATAATAAGAAAAACAAATTTTATTAAGAGATTTAAGAGAAAGCTAATAGGTGACTATTAACAATTTTTTCCTATGTATGCCGACCATTGTTAGGTAACAAGAAGGCCTTTCATATAAATCATGGCAAAGTCACCAAAATTGAAACTGAAAACCAAAGGAAAAGAATTCTTATGCTAAAATCAGAAAGAAATCATCAAACAAAAATAAAAATGAAGAAATTTTAAAAGTGGAAAGTAAAATCCAAGTTTTGAAAGATAAACTCAAACAAGAATGTTTATACCAATGTCTCAACAATATGAAGTAAAAAGAAAATAATCGTGTAATCCTTCCTTCATATGTCGAGATTTAAAAAAATCATACCTTACAGGGTTGTAAGTGTTGGATCTTTGGATAGCAGTGACGATAAAATCAGCCACAATGAAAACTTTCTGTCTAATATCAATCTTCTTGTTTCAAAGCATCATTAGAATCATTTTCTAATAAAGGGAATGTTTAAAGAAGCAATCTAAAGGTTCAGAAACTTCCTGGTGTAGTTGTTTCGATGAAAATTATTGCTGCTTATTGAAATAAAACCAGGAGAGGAGTATAGAACTTCGAAAATATGATCTGGCAGAGGATTGAAAGCTTCAAACAGAGAACTGCAAAACAGATTTTTTATATCAGCATACTTTAAAAACAAAAATAAAATAATGAAATGGAAATTAATGAAAGTGGGTACATGGATCTTACCATTGGAAAATTTCATTTGATCTTACCTAGAAGGTATTAATTTCTCCAATATTAGCTGACTTCTTCTTTAACATTAAAACATGAAAAAGGCAAACTAACCAAAATCCTATCACCCAAAATCATTATTTATTTAATTAAACTAAAGCAAGCAGTGAAATGTAAAAATAGAATGCTTAGTGTTCAAGAGAAAACAAATGCATCAGAAATGAGAATGAGAATTTGCAATAATGACTGTTTCTCAAAATATTATAAGTTTCATATAAACTCCATGATTTTATAAATTGTCCAAAATCAAGACGAAATCCAAGATAATAAAATTTAAATATGAAGATAAAGAGGTTTTGAATTCCATATTTAATTATGGAATTATATATTTAAAACTGAAATATATGAGAAATGAAAATGATTTAAATATGCTGCAAATTGGTCATTAACTACTTTCTTACCATAGTGGTTACCCAAGCTTGCTTTTAAAATAACACATCGCCATATCTGATGATTCACATGACATGTTTCTTCACCATGCTTCAAGTTTAATTTGCAAGACTTCACTTTTGTTGTTATACCATATATTTATTAAATGTTAATGGCTTAGAGGCATGCATTAGAAGTTATCGCATCGAGATTGCAATGGTAAATTGCGATATAAAAACATGCAATGAGAAGATGTGCGATGAGATGGAGCGATCACATCATTGAAGAAATATTATATCGAGGAGTGGGGAATATTTACATTGTGCTTCTCACATCGCACAACGCACATCACAGATTTAGAATTGTGATGTGAGCATAAATAAAAATGCGATGAAGCGATTGCGATATCAATGATGTGACGGATGACGTGGCTAATCGGCGATCGACGATCTTAAGCACATGAGGTAACAATTCTTGATATGTCGATATGAAATGAAGAGTGGACCCGATAACCTTATGATGAAAATTTAATAACATATTGGATCTGAGACATCAACCCTTTTAAAGTTATGTTCTTACCATTATTGTGATTGAGCGGATGCAATATTTTTTATGAATTTGATTTGAATTTCATATCGGGTCTGGAATTATGGGGTCGTCGCAATATTGGTAAAGTCGGTTATTAGAGATCGACGATTCATGATAATGGAAGTATACTTCAACTGCACACCTCCGATATGAAAAATGAGATATGGCATATGAGTGAAATAATACATCAGAGATCTTTTATGAGCAATTTGTTATGAAAATTGCTAAGAGCTACTTCCAATGAAATTTTATGATACAAATGGTTGTGATATGCATGATGTGATATCAGAACGAGATGATTGACAAAGATGAGTGGGATGAAAATATTGCAAATATTTTCACTGAAGTATCAACAATATGAAAATCAAGTTGAATCCTATGATACTGCTCGAAATTTCAGTTGGGTTTTCTCATGGTTCAAAGCAAAGATAAACATGCTCAAATTCTAATGAATCACGAATAAAATTTCCCTGAAACTGTTGCAAATTTGAAATGGGTTTGCTGCTTACTTCAAGTTTTGGAAACAAATAAAAGCCTGTAAATAAAACAAAACAAAAATAAAAAATAAACTAAGGACAAGAGAAACTTATAATAAATGAGAATGAACTTGTGAATGTGTACTTGGAAGGAAATTCTTTGTAGCTTTTACCTCATGAATCTTCAAATTCTTCCTTCGATTTATCAAAATTTTGTCTTTATTCAAAATCATCTTATTATTTATTCTAAATCGGAGTGAGCAATCAACCTAAATAAAATATTCTTATTCTGCGTATTCATGTTCAGGAAATATAAAATTTACCATAAATAAATATGAATATAGTCTTCCCTTTTGAATTGAAACAATAATTTATTACCTCTACTTATTCTAAATAACTTGAGAAAAATTTGTATTGTTATAGTGATTGTTCAATAATGCATTTCGTAAATGAATATGATGCGTATTGTAGCATCAGATAATAAACTAAAGATCTGAATGGGATAAAGCCACTAATTGTGGAAGAATATCAACACGGATTTAAATGTGTGCCAGGTGCATACTCAATTAATTTCTATCAATACATTATTCGAAATAGATAGAGATTTATTCATGGATAGAGGTATTGCTACAAGAAATTTTAAAAAGGAAAACAGGAATTAAAACTTTCTGATAGGAAGAAAATGTTTCACTGAACATGTATGAGAATCGCTGATTGGTTTGTCTTTTTTTAATTTGCAAAACTTTTGAAATAAAAATAAACAAACTAAATTAATTCCACTGTTATTCTAACCATATACATGAAATAGCTAGGTATAGTCATATTTCTAGTGTAACCATTTTCTCATTTTAATTTCTGCATGTATGTACAGTGTAACCATTAATAATAAAAATACAAATCTAATTGAACTAAGAAAATAAAATCTCTAAGTAGAATGCACAATTATTGTTAACAACTTAATTGAAATCTCCTTCTCTTCAAATTTCCTTTCCAAATGAATACTAATTGGATCATAAAAATATGGATGAGCTTTCATTAAAGATTGGGAAATGTTCAAAAGAACAGATGACATGAAAGATTGTGAAGATGAACTTTTAGATTCAAAGCCCTCGAAACAATTGTTAGTGTTATTTATAAATGTTACATTATTAACAATCTTCCATGAAGGAAAACTTTCCAAATAATTTTCAAATGAGTTAATGAAAAATGGATGGAAGTCTATTAGATATAATGGAAGATTATTAATTGAATTGGATTGTTAGCCAAATTGTAAAAATACATTCTCCTCTTAACACTGCGTTTGAGAAGATAAAAGCTTTTGGTAAGAGATGAACATCGATTGAAATTGAAATATTAAGCTTTTGATGTTCATGGTTATAATATGAAACTTCAATTTCCCAATAGGGCAATGCATCAATTGAGTGTTTGATAGCAAAGTGCTCAATATGCCAGCTTAAAATATCAAAAATCTGAAGAAAAAAAATTAGAAATAAAATCTGATTTTAAACAAAAAAAAGTGAGGAAACAAAAATAAAATGAAATCACTATTGTTACAACAGAATTGGATTGTTTTGAAATAATTCCTTTCTCACAAGGATTGACTAGAACTATGAAATTTGAGTAATTGCCAATTCCAACTTGTGAATTAGAAACCGAATTATGATTATGATTAGGAATGAAATCTTGATCATGATATGAATCATAAATTGGAATATTTTCTTGAATAGTTAAATCATCAAGATAAATCGCTCCTTTAGAATGAGGATTAGTTGGAATAATTTCTAAATTGAAATGTCCATCATTCTCAGATGTTATTTGAATTTTCTCATGAGGATAGTAATCAACACCCTCAATGTCAGAGTAATTATCATAAACAACTTCACAATATTTTGTAGAATTCCCTTTGATCTCGTTCAATATATCAAAACAAGGAGGAATAAAAATTTCATGTTCATTAATGGAAAAATAACAATCAATAATTGTTTCTCTATCTTGATAAAAACTTATTGGTAATTCATTTAGATCATGCTCTTTATTTTCTGAAATATCATTAATACCAAGAGGGGAAAAATTACCATCATTAAAAATATCAGGATAAAGGGAAAAATGTGAACCTGAAACAATGTATTTAAAAATGTCTCTATTTGAGAACTCTTGTACATTATGGTCATTGTAAATTTTAGATTGCAGATCATTCCTTTGCATACTCATGCTTTTATGAAGAAGATTACTTTGCTTCTATGATTTTGGCATTTGCTTGTCATGAAAAAATTCAAAAATTTGTACAACAGTTTGCATGTTATTATTTACTTTGATTACTGCTTGTACTTGATAATTTGCAATCTGAATTTCTGAATTCACTGCAAAGTAGCTTTCAGATTTTCAGGGCGGCTCTTTCTTCGAAATTGTTGTTGTTTTTTTCTTTCATTTGATTAGAAATATTTTCCAAGCTTTGTGAGACCACTTCATCATAATGTATTTTCACATCCGTATTGGAATTCTCATTTATGTTAGACGGGAATGAGAAGAAGATTGAATTAATTTCATATGGATTGGGAATGGGAGGAAGAGAGAAAATATATTTAAACCAATCTAGTAATTCTTCTTCTATAGGTTTATCTTTGACTTTAAATTCTAAACAGTTCAAACGAAATCGAATATTAAAATCAATAACAGACTCATTTTCAAACCTTCATAGATATTCAATTTCATCACATACCTGTTCATAATCATAGCCATCAAATTTACAAATGAAAATTGTAACAAATTGATCCCAGCTGCGAATTGAGGCAACTGGAAGAGTTTTACACCAATTTCTGGCTTTTGCCGCAAATGTGAAACCTTCATCAATTCTTTGAAAATCATAATTTGAAACCTTTTGAATAAATTGAAAAACATGATTAAAAGAAAAAAAATTCTCTTACCATTAAACTTTGCCTGAAACAAGAGTCTTACCACTTCAGGTGGAGTATTGGAAGATGCACGTCCATGGATACAACTCCAAATTGGAAGCTTAAGAGGAGCCATCATAATAAATAAAATGTTAAAATTGAAAAGACTCCAATAGACAACAAGTTTTAGGCCCTCCTTCTAGCGAAAAAAATGTTGATGCCTCAAAAATCGTTGCAACAACAATGGGGGATAGTCACCTGGTCCGGGCCTTAAAGCAGCTCCTTTTCCGTTTGGTTTGATGGCTCCGACCGCTTTAACTAGGTCCAGTTACCTTCTCCTTATTGCTATTGGTTTATAATATATGTTTCACTACCAATAATTAGGGATATCAGATCACTTCTTCTTACTGATTAGACAAGAAAATGACCCTTAAGCTGATTTGGGTTGAACCAACCCACAACTAAAATTTTGTCTCTTTGAGAAAATGACTTAAAAGAATGTAGAAATTATTCTAAATGCAAACTTATTCTATAATGCAAGCAAAAAGAAACTAATTTTAATCTTATCTTAATTAGGTAGATATAGATCTAACCCAACCAAGAGCAAGATATTTAAAGTATTGTTATTTAAATATGTCTTGTTTGTAATGAATATCAAGTTAATGAAGTAGTTCAATTCACTGGCATTATGGATACCAAAATACATCCTATTGAGAACTATTAACTGAAATAATCAGTTAACAACACTGAGGAAGAAATTCACAAAAATGTTATTGATTGTGAAATCAGTAAATCCAATAGTTAAACAATAATATGAAGAAATAGTTCACAACACATTACCATTCAATAAATCAGTTTTATAAGACAAATTTCTAAGTAAATAGTTATTCAGAAATCAGAAATCAATTCATAAGAACAGAGATACATAATAACAACATTGAGACAAATTACCCATACTGACAAAAGTGCAAAAAACATGAATAAAATGACACATTCCTATTATCATAAAAATGAAACTCATATTTGAAACAGTAGTATAAAAAATATCAATTTATTGCATCCATTTCTCGGTCCGTAGTCTCTAACAGTCCTTTCCATTGCTTGAACTTCTGCTTTCAATGCTAAAGCCACAATAGTGCAAACTTGCCCATCATGCATAATTCAAGATACAAAAGAAAAATCCTCAATAATGCCCGGATCTGAGATTTTCCCTCCCTCCTACAATTCTAAATTCCTATTACAAAAGTGCTTTTATATGTCAAAAATTGCAAAGGAGAGCAGATCTTTATTCCATTCTACAATCTATTACTTATAATATTTGCAAAGGAATTCTTGAGAGGAAAGTTTGTTAAAGAGAAATCTGCCCAATCCAATTTTATTTGTTCAAAATTTTAATCTTTAATTGCTGGAGCATTCTCATTGATTGAGATCTTTTTTTCATATCTCTTCTACTGTTTTCCTGTAGGAAAAAATCAAAATAAATTAAAATGCAACAATAAAATCAAAATTTCATTTGTGACATCTAAAACAAATCCAATCAAATACAATTAAATAAATAATTGAAAATAAAATGTAAGCTTTCTATTGATGCCTAGGATGGTTTAATTGGCCAAGGATATCATTGACGAATGGATCTGCATTGAGAAGAGGCTTGGACAATTGAAAATGCAAAAAATAAAACTAAGAAAATTAATTTTATTTTAGAAATTTTGAGTTTGATCTTCTACCTAATTTTTGACCCAATAAATAACCAAATCTAATAGTGAAACTTTCTCAGAAATGTTTTCCTTGATTTTATCTTTCAAATAAGCCATCTTGGGCCTCATTTGGCCAAATAAAACTCAATCTATGAACTTTCAAAGTAGATGGTTAATTCTAGCGCAAATCTGGAAATTCTGCTGTTGGGCTAAAAATTAAAATTAAAATTAAAAATTTAATCCTAATTTAGAATTCTAAATATTTAATAATTATTCTAATTTAGTTTCTAATCATAAATTAAACTTATTATTTAATAAACTGTTATTATCTAACTAACTTTATAATTAACTATTTATAAACTACTAATATAATCTAAATTATTAATTTTAATTTAATTAATTTTATATTTAAATTAATTATATAAAATTTTTATTTTAAATGAATAGATATTAAATCTAATATTCAATTAACACTATTTACTATTTATAACTACCTTATCTTATTTCACTCCACTCACGTATGAGTGAGGTTTGAAAACAATTAAAACAAAAAATGAAAGTTTAATATAACTTATGCCTTTTGACTTTTCTCAATCAGTGATCGGTGTCAAGGAAGGATGCGATTGGGGGTTTATAAAGGTGTGTTCTAATTAGAATCTTCGATCTGATCTGAGGTCCCGATGCGAAAGAATTTTTTTATTATTTATTTGTATTATATATGTTTATTGTTAAATGTTAATTAATTTAATTATTTATATTTATATATTAATTAATTATTAAATATTAAATATTTATTTTTTTATTTGTTTTTTTTGTTATTTAGTTTTTAACTTAGCCACTTCGATATTCTAGGTTTTCGAGATTAGTAATCAATTTTAGAAATTGGAGTAAATTTCTAAAATCCCGATGTTTTATGATTTGGTTGTATGAGTAAAAAAATGAAAAATGTTAGTAAGAACTAACTAGGGGTTAGTATTTAAAATAAATATATTATTAGATCAATTTATTTACAAAAAAAGGATATTGTACATTTTGTGTATTTTTGACCCACACAACATAAATGATTAGACTTCAAAAGGGTGTATTTTACAAACTAGTTGACCAAATGAGGCAAAACAAGAGTGAATGGGAAGCTTATAAAAAAATTATTTTAGCAAAGCAATTAAAACAAGAACCCAAAGAAAATGAAAAATTAGCAAAAACGTAGCATAATCAACTAAACCAAAATCCTAGAAGATGTTTAGCCAAAATTTTATAGAAAGGGTCCCCATTATTTCAGGTGAACAAGTCAAAAATGGGGGGTTGTGTTTTACCTCAACAATACTATGTATTCACAAACCAACTAGGAAATCACACATGCAACCTATTACCTACGAGTATTCCTCTTGAAGTTTCTTGATCCAACTTTTCCTCACTTTTCCATTTCTTTACTCATCCTTCCTTTGCTTTTTTTCCTTAATGCTAGAATTCCCTAAGAATGTTCTAAGTGTGCAAGAGTATGAGAGAATAGAGAGAGCTCTAAAACCGAATTGACAAAAAGGTTAAACTAGCAAAAGCTACAACTTGATCCTCATAAGCCTTTTAATCATTCAAGCCTCTATTTTCTTCAATTTCAAATATTTTCCTTCAATTTCCTCCTCATGCAAATCTTATGACCTTTCACCTCCCTTTTTCTTCTATTCTCCTTTATTTTCATAAATAAAATGATAATTATTGCCTTTTTTAATTTTTAAAACCTTTTCCAATGCCTTTCCCAATTTCCCTTAGTTATAATAAACTAAATGAACACCCACTAGGATGTTTTTCCCTACATTTAGCTTGGAATACAAGTCCCATGACCTTGGTCTATTTTTTCATTTATTAACCTTTATACATGAACTTTTAAACCAACATTGTTACTAACCCCTCCCCATTAAGGGAACAACATCCTCGGTGTTTTATGACACCTATGACTAGCAAGGCCATTGAAAACCAAAATATGTTTACCGTGGAGGTTTATAACTTAGCATGATGTAATTTTTACAATGAACATCTTAGTGAAAAGCAAAACCAACATAAAAAACATGAAAACATAACAACCATACTACTTATTGGAGTTGTATAACGCAACTCATTTTGATATTTATAACAACAACCATACCTAAATCTGTACATATACCAAAAATATTTTTCCTCAACCGACAAACAATGAAGGATACATAGCTTGCATCTGATTAGTTGTCTCCCATGTAGCTTCATCGGGCCCAAAGTGCTTTCACTACACTTTAACTTGCTCGATTCCAAAGCATGAGTTGTGTCTAATTCTCCTTCTAGATCGACATGCAATACAAACTAATCAATCACATGATCAACATCTTTCATATATCTTGTAAGTAATGAAACATGGAAAAAATCATGGAATTTCATTGTCGAAGGCAGTGCAAGTCTGTAGCCTACTAGTCTAATCATTTGAAGGATCTGGAGAAGCCAACAATATTGAGGTGCCAACTTAGCACATGATCCAATCCTTAAGGATCTCCTATTGGGCTTGATGCACAAGTACACATACTCCCCAACTTGAAACTCCTTAAATGTCATGTGTTGATCTTTATAACTCTTATATCTATCATATGTTGCATTTAGATTCTTCTTGATAACTTGCATTTCCTATTCCATTTCTACCAACATACTCCCCAACTTGAAACTCCTTAAATGTCATGTGTTGATCTTTATAACTCTTATATCTATCATATGTTGCATTTAGATTCTTCTTGATAACTTGCATTTCCTATTCCATTTCTACCAACATGTCCAGTCCTATAAGTACCATGTTCATTGGACCACCCTAGTTGATATGAGTATTATAACTCTGCCCATAAAGTCCCTAAAATTGACTCATCCTTAGTGACTCCTAATACCCATTGTTGTAAGAACACTCAATGAGTTTAAAATACTCCTCCCACCTCCTCTACTAATGCATAACATGCATTCTTAACATGTCATACAAAATCCAGGTGGCCTTATCAATCTGTTCGTCTATCTATGAATGATAAGTTGTACCAAAGGCCAACTCTATACCTAAACTTGCAAATAAATCCTTCCAAAACTTGGAAGTGAACTTAGCATCTCTCTCTCATACAATCTTCCTAGGGATACCATGTAATCCCAGTATCTCCTTGAAGAAGACCTATGTTACCTGAGTAGATGAATAAGTAGACTTAACTAGAATAAAATGAGCTACCTATCTCTTTGATGAAGACCTGAGTTACCTTAGTAGATGAATAAGCAGACTTAACTAGAATAAAATGAGCTACCTTAGTCAACCTATCAATCACAACCATGATGGAATCATGCTTTCTAGATGTTCTCGACAAACTTGTGATGAAATCCATAGAAATGACCTCCCATTTCCACTCCAGAATCATAATTGGTTGTAGTAAACCACATGGATGCTTACACCTTGCTTTTACCTGTTGACAATCCAAACACATTGTGATAAACTTGACTACGTCTTTCTTCAAATTGATACAATAGTAGAAATTATGAACTGCTCTCAATGTCTTTTAATATCCTGGAAGACATGAATATGGTTAACATGGAATTCCTTTACGATAAGCTTCTTGATTTCACTGTTGTCTGTCACATAGATCATATCTCTAAATCTCACCAAATTGTTTATTATGAGATGATAGTCCACATCCTATTCACATGTACACTTTTGTTATAACATGTGCCTAAGATCCTTATACCTACCATCCTACTTTCTTTCCTATAATTTCCAATCCTGTAAATTTGTCCAATATGAGATCATAATTGCTATGTGATTTACTGCACTTTTATGCTAAGAGCATCTGCAACCCTATTCTCCTTACCCTTAATGTACCTGATCTTGAAACTCACTAACACTCACTGAAGTGAAAATGAGTTGGCATCTCTATATAATACAATCTTCTTAGCAATACCACACAATCTCACTGTCTCCCTAGTTTTTCTACTTCACTAGCTGAATAAGTAGACTTAATGGGAATAAAATGAGCTACCTTAGATAACCTTTCAACCACAACCATGATGGAATCATGTTGTCTAAATGTTATCAACAAACTTGTGATGAAATCCACAGAAATGACCTCCAATTTCCATGCTGTAATCAAAATTAGATGTAGTAAACCACTTGGATTCTTACAATTTACTTGTACCTATTGACAACCTAAACAACTTGTGATGAACTGAACTACCTCTTTGTTTAGATTCAGCCAATAGTAGAACTTTTTTGTTGAAAAGTGTGCAACAAGAAATGCTAAATTAAAAAGTGCTAAAATAGAACTGCTAAAAATAACACTTCTAAAAATAGTAGTTTGGCCAATTAAGCATTTTTGCCACCTTGGGTGAAAGGTGAAATTTCTAAAAATAACATCTTCTAAAAATAGCATTTTTGGGTCCCTCCCTATTTATAACAGTCCCTAGTCTATCTCTGGGAAGTAAATTCGAATTTGGTCTTACCAGCAGTTTGGAATATTAATTAATTAATTCTCCATGAGTTAATTAGTTAAGGAAAATCAAACTTGAAGTCTTTGTGAGAACATGCAATTATTTCTCCACTAATTGGGGAATGTGTCTTTGATTTGCTCCACTGATTGAGGAATTAACGATGAGTTCTATCTTGAGAGGATCAGTTGAATTAATTTAACTTAGTCAAGTTCAGTTAGATTAATTTAACAAGTTGTTAAATTAATGAGATATCATTTGTAGATGCTTGCATGCATGTGAGAACTATTATTTTGAGATAAGTGTGTATTCAGTCATGGATAACTGATGCATGTCAGTTCTGTCAGAGACCGAGTTGAGATCAGATGTGGGACAATGTACTATCTGTTGGATGAATACTTTTCCTATAAAGGAAGCTCATCCATGATGAGGATTTATCTCCTTCAGGTTTGTACAGTTATTTTAGAGGTCAGTGTTGTTTGTGAGGTGAGAATCACACAGGTTGCAGCTGGAGGACCCAGGAAAAACTGTGCATAGAAATAGGAGTCTTGGAGGGCAGAGGAGAAGGTTTGTGAGAAGCCTTTGACTGTCTATGAGCAACAGAGGGATTGTAGTGAGAGCTGGATAGCTTTCGATCTAAGGCTTTGTGTAATCCAGACATATTTCCACTTGTATGATAATACCGAGATGGGGTTTTAGGTTAGCGCATTCGCCTGGTTATATCTTTTGTGTTATGTGTGTTTGATTTCTCCATATTACTTATATGTTTTCTCATTGATGTTGCTCATGTTCGATTAATTTTCGGTTAAATTGTATGTAGAAGTAGATCAAGTGTTTTTCTTTAGTATATTGCATTACCAGGTTGATCTATAGGTGGGAGATTTCTACATGGTATCAGAGCTAGTTGAATTGTAGAAAAAGTTCTACATGGTATCAAAGCTAGCTAATTTGTAGAAAAATTCTATGAAGTTCTACATTCTTAACCATTGTCAATGTCTTCTAATATCCTAGATGACATAAATATGGCTTAGCATGAAATCCCCTCAAGATAAGCTTCTTGAGCTCACTATTTTCTGGCACATAGATCATGTCCATAAATCTCAAACTACTTGTTATGAGATGATAGTCCACATCATGTTCACTTGTAACCTACTGTTGTAATATGTTCCTAAGCTCCCTATACTTGTCATCTTGTTATCCTCTCTATAAGATCCAATCCTATAAATTTTTCCCATATGAGGTCATAGATGTTATGTGATTTACCTGCACTCTTTTGCTAAGAGCATCTACAACCCTAGTCTCGATCTCGAAGTCAAACTCACTAAGCATGGCTAATTAGCTACGTTTCTTGGAATTCAGATTAGGTTGGTTGAACAAAGATCTTGACCCACTCTGATCACTCATCAACATAAACCTACTGCCAAGAAGATTGTGCCCCCACATCTTCAATGCATGAATGATCACTACCAACTGAAGATCATGTGTCACATAGTTCAACTCATTCTCATTCAGTTTCCTTGATTCATTGCATACCACTTGTCCCTCCTGAATCAGGACTCTGCCAATTCCTCTCTTGCAAGAGTATATACACACCACAAAATATTTATTTGGATATGTAATCTTTAGAGCTGGAGCATTTGTAAGCAACTACTTCAATTGTTCAAAACTAGTTGTGCACTTCTTTATCCATTCAAAATTATTTCCCTTTCATCGCAAAAATGTAATAGGATAGGCAATATAGGAGAAGTTCCTAAGGGACCACCTGTAGTAACTTTCTAATCCCATCAATTATCTAACCTCATCCACTTTCCTAGGTGTTCCCCACTCCATGATAGCTCTCATATTCTTCAGGTTTACGACTATACCTTCCTTCAAAACCATATGCCCCAAGTAATGAAATTATATATGAAAGAAACTAGATTTGCTAATTTTTCCATAGAAATGATGCTCTCTTAACAATCTCAACATTGTTTCTAAGTGTTCAACATGCTCTTCCTCATTCTTAGAATATATCAATATATCATCAATGAATACAATCACAAAGTTGTCTCGATAAGGACACAACACACTATTCATCAAATGCATGAAAGTAGTTAGAGCATTAGTTAAACCAAAAAGAATTACAATAAATTCATAATGCCCATACCTGGTCTGGAAAGAAGTCTTGTAGATGTCCTCTTCTTTGATGTGTACCTAATGATATCTTGATCTCAAATCAATCTTTGAGAACATTGTTTCTCCCTTCAACTAGTCAAACAATTCATTGATCCTTAGCAAAGCGTACCTTTTCTTAATCATCACCTTATTCAACTACTTATAATCAATGAGTAGTAGAAAATAGCTAATTAATTACTAAAAAAATGACTAGATTTTGCATATAAATGACCATTTTTTAGTCGGTGACCAATAATGACTAATTGACAGTATCCTATAAGATGACCAACTTTTAGTCATTTTTAGGTTAGTCATTAATTGGTTGTCTCAATTTGATTGTCTAATAATATAATTAGTCATTAATTTGGTTAGTAATTTAGACATTGATTTAGTCATTTATTGTCACAATTAACGACCAAATATACTACTATATGATCACCCGAAAAAACCAATTAATGACCAAAGAAATACGACCAAAATTTTCATTGTATTATAAGATACTGTAAATTAGCTACTACTAGTTGTATATATGCAAAATTTAGTGATCAATTCTAATCACAAATTTATCATTTACAGTAGTCATTTAACATTTTTGTAGTTTCATATTTATTATATAAATGATTGATTTAGTAGTTTATATTCATTTTATTTACTTTCATTAATAATCAGTATAAAAGACTAATTTAGTTGTTGCATATGGGTGAAAACGTGAAGTTGGGTTACAATTTTGTGAAAAACGCCTTTGAAAATTTCATATTCTCATATTTTTGGCCAAACATTCTTTTTTCAACCAAACTTTTTAAATCTATTCAGCCAAACATTTTTCTGTTTAGTCTAAAGCTGACCATTAAATGGAATTTTTTCTAGAGTTGAAAAATCTGCGAATAAATAGTTTGACGGAACCAATAATTCAGTGGAGTAACTTTTTATGAATGTGAACTAGTGAAACAACAACACAAATAAAAACAACTCCAAATACATTTCAAACACGAAAACACCCGAAACTCCATCTCAAATAAATAGAACAGGTGTGGATTGTCATCGTGCAGCAAAATTGGATCCATTAACAACTTGTCCCATTAATAGAATGGTTTGCATAGGCTTATGTTAGTACGCCGATCTGCTTTTTCCAAGCCTGACAGAGGAGCATTCTTGGTCTCGACCTCTTCTATCCTGCCATATGGATGGCTGTAAAGATTTTATACAATTTCGAGGGAAGGTTGAAGTGGAAAATTCGTAAACGTATTCCAAATATTGAAGTTAAAATTTATTCAAAAATTTGAAAATACGTGGTTTGGGGAGAAGACTCAACAATCAAATACTATGCCGTAAAAAAGTTAAAAAATACCTCTAAAAGATTAGATTAAAAAAAATCCAGTAAAAGAATAAAAATTAAATTAAAAACAATGACTTGCACCTATTCATGGTCCTTGCAGCGTTGGAAAATGTTCTACGATGGAAATTTGTTGAGGTGTATTAAACTATTTGACTTACACTATTCATTGTCTTTACAGCGTTGGAAAATGTTTTACGATGGGAATTTGTTGAGGTGTATTATTTTTGTCATAGTAAATTTTTATACCAAAAATTTTAAAAATTCATTGCTTTTTAGAGAAGTGCTTTACTTTTTACATGCTATTTAATATTTTTATTTATTTATTTAAATATATGTATGCACTTTTGTTTTTTAATACATATAAAATATTTTATTGTTAATCGTAAATTAATTTAATTCTAAGTTTATCATAAAATATAATTTTAATTAGATATATTGTAATAATTTTTTCGCATTACTTTTCAACTATTAAATGTATTAATTAATGCTAATTCTAGTTATTTTATTAATAAATTATTATTTAGTATAATTACATTGTAATAACTTAATAATTATTATTTAGTATAATTACATTGTAATTACTATTTTTTTCGTAGTTTCCAAGATTTTATAAATCTAGTTAAATTATTTTTGGAAAGTTTTCATGTAGTTTAGTCAAAGCTATTAACCACAATGTATTTTGAAAATGAACAGTCAATTTCAATTTCATCTCTTTCTATGTGATGAATTGGATAAAAAATGAATCTTATAAGTAATAAAATAAGTTTGAACACAATTTTAATTAGAAATTTACCAATAATAATATAACCCATATGCCTTTCGAAAAAAAATTGTAATGTGGATGAAGAAATTCATAATCCTTCTACATGTAAAAAAGGACCTAGCTCTCCCATTTGCACCCTAATCTTTGGAAAGCACAAACCCATTGGTGTTCAAATTCAAATTCTACTATGAAAGTATTAAATGCATCAAACTTTTGGTCAAGGCAGGATTAAAATTTCTATATCCAATTATTAAATAAATATATTTCCTAATCAAACTAAATATATAAAACATTTTACCAAATAAAGATCTATCACCAATATACCAACACAAAACAAGTCACATAAAAACTCTCAAAATCATAGAGAAAATAGTCATTTGACCTAGAAAAACAAGAAAAATGAGTTATATTATTCGTATGAGACAACTAACAAAACTCTTCAATTTGGTTACTCTATTTATGAGTATGGCATGACCTGTGATTCTCAAACTTTAATCTTCAAGGTTGAGTGTTCACGATTTAGGTTTAAATGTGCACAATGCATTATTGGTTCAAGTTTCAGAATTTAGGTTTAAGTGTGCACAATGCGTTATTGGATGATGTGAGTGAAGACAAAGATAAGTTTTTTTTTTAATAATTATAAAGACCTACTATTACTGACTATATGATTATCTTGGAGTCTAATCACTAAAAAAAAAATTATACTTATTCTTGAGTCTCATCTTCGTACTTTAGTATTGTGGGTGCCCCATTATGCAATGCTTATACTAAATTTGTTGAAATTTTTTATGTTGACACCTAATCCTCATGATTGGGTGAATTTATGTAAATAGTTAAATTAGGAATGTGAACAGTCATCAGGAGATGCACTGAGCAGTCACACCCTTTTGTATAGAACAATAACATACCTAATGAAATAAATCGAATCAGTTTTACTGCCTATTGGAGAGTTACTGCTTGGCCTAACATGGTATCAGAGCCAGTTCTCAAAATAAGTTGTAACTCCCTTCATTTTTGCTGCTGTGGGTTGTACGCTGGTCTGACCACTGTCCATTGAGCGCTGTCCTCTGTCGTTTTGACCTGAGCACTGTCTTATTGTATGCGTTTAACTGTATTATTGTATTGTGTTTTACTGCATTATCGCATGTGTTTAGCTGCGCTGAATTGTAATGAAAATCGTGTTGGATTGACTATGTATTCCACCGATGAAACGTTGTTGGATTGACTGTGTATTCCATCGATTAAATGTTGTTGGATTGACTGTGTATTCCACCAATTAAATCCTATTGGATTGACTGTGTATTCCACCGATTAAACACTATTGGATTGACTGTGTATTCCGAGGAGGATGATGACCATTTTTGTGGCCCCATTTGGAGAAGTCTGGGCCATGCTTTCTTAAGCTTCCTATTTTGCGGATACCGCCTCTCCAAACCACGTTGTCTTGTCATATTGTATGAACATTGACATATGGTAATGATATCGAATGGTAATGAATGGTATTCAGATAGTGAATGGTGTGTGAGCATAGCGGAAGCATGATGAGCCCACGTGGTGTCGGAGCGAAGATCCCATAAGTTTTCAAACACTGGTTATGAATGTTTTAAATGCTGCCTGAAATACGTTTTGAAGATGCTATTTTAAATGCTACCTGAAATACATTTTGAAGCTGATGTTTTTAAATAAGTTTGAATGTGGCCTAACATGGTATTTTTGACATGCCTGAATGGTATACGATCCAATGGTATGGTGAATGGTTTCAAATACATTTTTAATAGTTCGAATGTTGCTTTGAATAGTTCAAATTCCATTTCCTATGCAACATTACAAGCCATGGTATCTGGTGATTTTGTTCGGATACCAACGCAGTTTTAAATTATTGTTCAGATTGGTGCGATATTTTTACATGAAAACATTGGTGCAATGAATTTCATGTATGGAGTGATAATATATTATTTTGAATGGGAATAAAAGTGAAATGAAATTCATTAAGTTTTTAATGGTGATATGTTATACGATATATGGAAGATATAACATATATATTTGAGAAGTGGAAGGAATAACATATATATATTGTTTTCTATTAGTAGAAGTATTTTTTTCTTACAGAATGCATTCAATCATCTCCATGGTAGGAATAGTTCTCACTGGCAAGGAGAACTGTCCTGAATGGTCCCGGATGATAAAACACACCCTCATCTTCAATGAGTTGTGGAAAGGAATGTGTGTCAGAGAAGGAGACAATGACCCAATATAGCCTACCTTAGACAAAGAGCTCGTCATTTGGGAAAAAAAGAATAGGAAAGCTTATGTATTAATCGCAGCATTTGTAAATGAAGAGGTGAGTCGTCATATTTTGTCATATTCAACTGCCTTTAAAGCCCTACAAAAGCTGGAAGAACTCTATGACTCACATTCTGCACTTGAAGTTGTCCAACTCATGATTAAACTCTTCACTCTTGAACTGAAAAATAATGATCCTCTTGCTCTTGCATCTGAGGTAAAGTCTATAATGCATGATATCAAATCCAGTAAGGTTGAATTCGATATTCCTGTTATTGGTTTTCTCAAGGCACTTTATCCTACTTACTCCAATTATCTTGAGTCATTGCAAGCAAATGGAAATCTCAAAGATATAACCTTTGACTCTCTTGTGAAAAAGTTTGCTAAAAGAGAGAAAGCTTTCGGAAAGAAGACAACCCCTCAATCTTTGGAAGAGACTGTGTGCCTTGCTCATAAAGAAAAGCATCCTGCTCAAGATTCTACAAGAGAAAGAGGTGGACAAAGAGGAAGAAGAATATATTTCAGAGGCAGTGGGGGCAGACATTCTCAAGGAGAAAAGGTAGATTTACACTATATTCGCTGTAAAAGAAATGGATCGCATGATACATCTACATGCAACCTACCATGGGACAAATTTTGAAGAGAAAAGAAACCAACAAAAAGGTAAAATTGATGATACAGACAAAGGTAAAGTTCCTGAATCCACTCACTATGTTGAGGCACAATGTAACATTGGAGTAAATGAAGATTTGTTTAATGCTTCACTTGCTTCCTGGAAAAATGATTGGTTGCTTGATTCAGGAGCAACTTGTCACATGACTCATAGAAAAGATTTTTTTGAAGATTTCACTGACAATGTTGATGGAGCAGTATACTTTGCAGATCAGTTAAAAATCAAGCCATCAGGGCTTCGCACAATCAAGCTTAAACTACCTGGTCTTCCAGACTTTCTTCTAGATCATGTTCTATATCTCCCGCGGCTCAAGAGAAACTTGTTGTCCTTGGTCCACATCCACTAGCAAGGTAACTCCATTCATATGTTTGATGGCAAGCTTGAGGTAAGAAAAGCATCTGACAACTCACTTGTCATGAGGAGAATAGAAGAAGGAAGGCTTCTCAAACGGCAAGGAACATCTGCTCATGCACAACATTTCTCATACAATTCTCATCATGAAGAAGGTACACTTCCATCAAGTTTATTATGGCATGTTAGATTTGGACATTTGAACTATGAAATTCTCCGCTTATTGAAGAAAAATGGTGTTGCTGGTTTTCCTACAATTCCTAGAAAACTTAAGCAATGTGATGCTTTCATTCTAGGAAAGCATAGCAAACTGTTGGAAATAATACTGAGAGGGGGGGGTGAATCAGTATTATTACATTAATAAAACTTTTTCATTTCCAAACTCTGATTCATATATGCTACTTTCACAACTTCTTATGATTA